>CAUZXH010000181.1:97500-108575 GCA_963584085.1 Pyrausta aurata
ATCAGATAGGATCTTTCTGGCATATGAGAGTACTATCCATTTACAGGGTTCGATTCCTCGTCTGGCACAGAGTCAGGGTAACATTTTTCAAGTGCAATTTATACTTTCCATTTGATAACACAAGGATTCTTTGGTGCTAAAATCCAGTTTTCAAATTATAAGGATAAAAATGCAATATTCTACGTAATTAGAGGAGGGAAACTAGGAAACATTTTCGATGTTTGAGGGCATATAGAACTGTAACGTGGATAAAAATGTAAAAAAAAAAAGATAGGAACGATAGAAGGTAGAAGAGGAAAAATGTTAGAGCACCTGATTCGACACAATCATTTGATCAAAACCTTAATAGAGGGAAGAACACTTTGTACACTTAATTTGTGCAATAAAGTCTTGAAATAAAAAATAAATAAGAATAGAAAGATAGAAGGAAGCGAGGAAGAAGAATAATAAGCTATGTGGGGCAAATAAAGCTAACGTTTAACGTCGTATCGTATCAGGAAGTCAAAAAAATGGTAGAAACTCGGAAAATATGGAAAGCTCCGCTGACAACGGCCAAGTTCTAGAGTTTGATGATGATGATAATAAAAACATATTGATAAGTCAAGCCTGTATCACAGAAAAAGTCGACGCAAAAAAAAAAAAAAATAGAAGAACTTTTGGAGTGATAGGACATAATATTTGAAAAGTAGAGGGGGTAAGAATAGATCATTCCTATTGATGAGAATGATGTTTGCATTTGCGTGCTACAAAACGTGAAAATTACCACTTGCCTCCAATAGACTAACTTTATTCATACCTTGTTTGAGCTATTATAATTTATAATCTACATTACAACCTCAGGTTCTTTAGAAGTGGTAAAAAAAAAGGATGTTAACTGTACTGTACTTTCAGTATTTCTATGAAAAGTAATATTTGTATGTTTATTTACGCAAAAAAGTAAAATAAAGTAATGCTTATTTCACAATTTAGAATTTAAAAGGTCGTTATTTCTCTCATAAGGTAATGTACAAAAAATAATAAGAAACATAAGTAGTAGACTAACCGATTTATGATTTGGTTGTTTCAAAAGCTTTAATGACAAAGGGTATAAAAAATAAGTTAATTATTCAAAAATATCATAATGTATGAATTACTTTAACAACCAAAAACATTGTTAATTTTTAAAAGAGGCATTGACAATTATAGTGAATTATGTTTCTTGCATAGTTTCTTTCCAGCACTAGCCCACAGTTGCTCGAAGCTGTGGTAGGGTCTGAAGTGAGTGTATATGAAGAGATAAATATTTTTATTGATTTAATTTATATTACTGAATAATTAAGACGTTGAAGTATTTAGTAAACTAGACGTCATATGGTATGCTTTTCATCAGCTTGAACTTAACCCGGACCCGGACTAAAGGCACATGATAACATTCATTTTTGCGAAAGGTTTTTAATATCGCAAAAACCTATACGATGATAGCGGATTTGCTAATCTATAAGAGATTAATATGTTATGTAGAAAAGTGGATACTAAATGAGGCTTCAAAGACCGAACTTTGAAGAAACTGCTTCGTTTGAAGAATGACAACAAAATTGGATATCAGATAGTTATGGTAGGAAGGGCAGCAGACAGCTTTTAACTTATTAAAAACTGCTCTCGTTGATGTATTGCATTCAGCAAAAAAAAAGCTTTATAATATAAGGGAGGATGGAAGAAGGATAAAAAAATATATATATATATCAACATGTCAATACCAATATCAATATGTATATTTATAAATTGATGATTTCATAAATGATTTAATCGAGATATAAAATAAATAGTTTTATTTAAATTAAAACAAGGGAGGGATGTAGTGTATGTGAAAAAGAGAAGGAAGTATTCTGTCGTCTCCTGCGCACACTGGTTCCCCGACGACGCCGGGGCGGGGTGGTAGTGGGGATAGTTTTACTCGCCACCACGGTAAAGGACGGACGTGTTAGTCAGTGTGACGTAAGGAGCCGATACCCGGGATGCCGGGATACTACAATTATTATAGCCTTCCCCAAAGCTATCTAGCGCGAAAATACTTTTTTTTTAAATTCGGACCCTTAGGCCATGAGATTAGCGTGTTCAAACAAACAGACAAATAATCTTTATAATATTAGTATTTTTTTTATTCTCGGCTATGCAGATATTTGACCTCGATCGCACCTGATGTCAGGTGTGGATGAGGTCGAGGGTGACGCATATCTGCTTAGTAGCAGCCTGTTGACTCTGGCCATGAAGAGGCTTAGGTTCTATTTCTAGTATAGATAGATTATTGCATACAGTGCACTGTATATATCATCATTAAGCTAAAATGTAATGCAACTTTTGCGAATTGGATGCCAGTGAATTTTATTTTTTGTTTCCCCTTGTTTGGCCGACCCAGATACCGCTGGAAGGACACCGTCATGTCAGATCTGCAGGAGCTACAAGTTGCGGACTGGCAAGAGGCGGCGCAAGACCGGCGTTCTCTTGTGTCGAAGGCCAAGACACACTTTGGGTCGCTGCGCCAAAGGAGTAAGAAGTAAGTAAGTGTCCCCTTGTACAATATCCTTATGTCTGTGCATATTCAGTATGCGATATCCTTATATTTGATTTGCATTTACAAGGTCAACGCTGCGTATCACCGCGCATAATGATAAGGACTCTATTTACGTCTATAGTTCGAGTGTTTTTAACATGCAATCACATAAACCTACATATTTATTACTGATACTGATCAAAGAGCTAGGCTCTTGTCGGTGAAGTGTTGTTCTAAAACTCAATATTAAGAAAGATAGTGTGGTGGTTTCCATGAATACAGCCAACAAAATAATGGGATAGTCAACCATTTATTATTGAAAATTTGACGAATTAGCACTATTCTAGGACTTAACGAATTTATGAATGAATGAATGAATGATTTATCCAATAAATACACTTGACCAATATGTACTTACCACTGAATAGATAAATAAGGTTAGAAATGCCCCGGTCAGTGCAGCAGACGTGAGCTATTTGTGAGCATATGCATGAGCAGAACTTCATTCGCGTGACAGGAGCGTTGCAGTAATATTCTGCAAGAACAGCGATTTTGTTGCAACAAGTATTAAAAAAAATATTCATTGATGACTGTGCACGCACATTACTACAAAATTGCTACCTTAGCACGCAATGTATCGCATCCAATTTGCATGGTTCGCTTGCGTACACAACGATAGGGATGTAGCCCACGGCACAGTAAAACTATCGATAAATGGTAATTTCCCTACTGATGTATTAAGAGATTAAAACATGATTAATTAGTAAAAATAAATATTGTTTAGTAATTATTTATAACAAACTAGCGCCCCCCCGCGACTTCGTTCGTGCGTCTAAGTTTTACCATTCCAATAAATCGTAGAATTTTGTGTAAGCCCATACATACGCATCACTACTTCTATAGTATAATATGCTATCATATCATAGCTAATATGCTATCTAAAAATGTATGTGACATATTTTAAACCAGACAAATAGTTTTTGATATTAGCGCGTTCAAACAAACAAACAAAAACATCTAGCTTTTTAATTAGTATATTTATATATTATAAATAAATGTTAAATGTATTTTACGTCCTTTGACACAACACGTAGACCTGGCTTAAATCGGGTCTGATTTTTTTTCTTATTTTTTATGTTGCATGTCTTAGTTTTAATTTTTCTTGTTTGCTATTAATAAAATAAAGTTTTTCAAACTTATACGGGGATATTATCTTTTTATTAAACAACAATATGGAAATACTTTCTACGCCTATTGTCAATTATTAATTCTTTCGGATGCTTGAAAGAGTAGGCTATTGCTATTGTGCCATGTAGATATTGATATTGATATTGTGCCATCTTATGTTTTTTTTTTTCAATTCATATTGAAAAAATACATTACACCGGTAATTGAAGTTATCGATATCGATCGACCTAAAATATCGACTTTTACCACAACGTAGTATTTTGACATTTAAAGAATGAACGTAGCGGAATGATGATTGATGGTTCCACTGCTAGAAGCTCTGTGATTGGTAGTTGGTTTTACATACTAATCACACCAATCACAGAGCTCCCAGCGGAAAGTGTGATTGGTTTGTGATATTGATGCGTTGCTTCATTGATTGGAGCTTTTGGCACTGCAGCAACAACGCCGTACCGCCTACCGGCGACACAGGTTCTCATACAAACGAACTCTCAGAACGTTTCTAACCTTATTTATCTATTCAGTGGTACTTACACATGACTTGTCGAATTAACAATATTTTATTACTTGACGAATTTACGAGTACAATAATATGAGAGGTAAAAAGAGGATTAACGAATCGACAGATATTTTAGGCTTGATCAGTTGTACCCTACATCGTCCCACAGCCAAATATGCTTTTTAGTATGAGTTGTCAATCATAAATCAAATAATCACGGTCCGTGGGGTCTTAGCGCTATCAGGCTGTTTAAGGAAATATCAAAAACCGGTTAAGTGCGTGAGGGTTCCGTGCCACCCTTAACTGAATTCAGGGTCCACTTACTTTCACTTAACGAAAACATCACAATATATTGTGACAGCAAAAATAACTTTGTTTTTCATAGTGTTTGTATGAAAGACAAAGTTATATTTGCGGTTGATAAAAATGTGCAATATCTCAGAAACTACTGGTTCGATCTCCTTCAAACCAATTTTCGTTGCAAGTTTTTGTTGAGACCTACATTATATATTTTATTCAAAATTTTCACTTTCTTAGTTCAAAAGTTAGATGGGGGGGGGGACGCCCATTTTACCACTTTGGAAGCGTCTATATCTCAAACCTTACACTTTTAGAAAAAATGGAAAAAGCGGTGAACAAGATACACCTACTTACCAAGTTTCAGCTATGTGATGCTTTTAGTTTCAGAATAAAGTGGCTGTGACATACGGACGGACAGACAGACAGACAGACAGACAGACAGACAGACAGACAGACAGACTTGACGAAACTATAAGGGTTCCGTTTTTTTCCATTCGGCTACGGAACCCTAAAAAGGTTAGTTGGAGACCGAAGAGCTGGCAGCTACCTCGGACAAAGAATTAGTCTGGCTTTTCAAAGGGGGAACGTTGCCAGTATCTTTGGTACCTTGCCTAAAGGGGCTACTTTTAATAATATATTTGAATTTCATATATAATTTATAATTTTACATTATATTTTTTAAGGTATTAATAATAATTTTTCGCGCTGTGAATATTTATTCAAATTAAATGTACAAGTTATTTTATTTTTAAAATCATGTGCGATGTATAAACAAGTTTAAAGTATTTCATAAAAAGTTCAGACGGCACAAGTGATATGAATTCACAATCAATATCGTCCTTACGACCTTGATATACGGCCGCAAGCGCATTGATAACATGTTTGTTTATAGAGCTGTGGTTAAACTAGTGTTGTGGAACCATCGATAATTTAGTAATGAAACATTCTTATGAACTTTCTAATAGCACATGTTTTGGCTTACAGTTTGGTATTACTCATATTAATGGTTTCACCTCAACTGTAAACTGTTTTGTGTTTAAATAAGAAAGAAATCAGAAATATAACTTGCTAACAGTTCCCTCACTTAACATTTTTGAAACTGCACTCTTTGTAAAACGAAACCCTGACCTATTTCCACGTGTCTTAAGTGCCAGACGATGTGATTTAATAACAGCTAAACAAAATATTATTCAAAAAACAAAACTCTATAGCAACAGTAGCTTTGGCATGTCAACAAAAATTTATAACTGCTTACCAAAGAAAATTAGGGCAGAATATAATACTCTGACATTTAGGAAAATGCTCTTCGAATATCTGACGGAAAAGGCATTCTATTCGGTTCAGGAATTTTTTGACATTAAGAATAACTGACATTATCACAGACACGCACACACATATCTGACATTTTTATTATTTAAGTAATTTAATTTAATTTGTGACTAAATATAAATGAATGAATGTAATTGTATCTACCTATGTATTGAGAATTTTAATTAATATATGTAACTGAATTAGTTTAAAGTAAAATATGTTACTTAAAATCAATTGTATTTATGTGGCAGATCACCAAGCAAGTGGCAGATCACAGAGCACTGTCTAAAAGTTTTAATCATCTGTAACCTACCTGTGTATCACAAATAAATAATTTTGAATTTTGAATTTTTTGAATTTTGAAATAAAATAAAATAAAATCGATAGTTCAATTCGGAAACTATTCAGAAAATCCATAGTGATATCGATAGTATCACCATATTAAAAATATCGATACTAAAGATAACATCAATCGATAGTAGGTACTGTTGACAAATAACTACTAGACTAAAAACTTTAGATACTGAACTACAGAATTGATTACCTTTTTGCTTGGTCAATGTATGAAACATAAATGCAATTTTATCAATACTATCTATCGTATCGGACGTAATATTAGTACATTACAATATTTTATTTCTTCTCTAAAATCAAAGTAAATAGGAAAGCAAATTTTATAAAGTCTCAGGAATTTTATAGAGACTCTCTCTCTCTCTTTCTATCTATCTCTCTCTGAGCTAGAGGGTATATAGAAAATGCTCAAATTACGCTAATGATAGTATCGATATTTTGGACACGTCACAATACTATCGATAGACTTTGATCGATATATTATCAAAACAAAGGCAACACTAATTTAAAGGCTGGTCTGTCAGTATTAATATGTCGTTAGTTGATTTAAGCGCTTTACATTTTTAAGAGAAGCAATTAAACAATAAAAGAAACTTTTATTTTTATCAGTATCACAGTGCTAAAACATTGTTTAAAGGGGTTCTGTTTTTTTAGGTTATGTTGACCGCTTGTAGACGTTCTAAAAATAGTGTGTGTTGTTTGTATTAGTCATTGCACGTACTGACACCGCGTCTGTAGCTTTGTTTCATCATCGCTTACGTTTTATTGGTAAGTGTTTTTGTCCCATGTAGTGTATCCCGGGAAATGAATATATAAATATGCGCCAGACAACACACCCATTATCTTGGTTTCGAACTAAGGAATTTTCTTCCTTGTGCTACGAATACCAGACAACGATAAAGACCGGGGGCGTCACCCATGAATACTTAAATACATATAACATCCACGACTTAGGTAAAAATGTTCGTGCCCATCACACAAACATCTGCCCCTTGCGTGATTCGAACCTGTAACCCTCTGGTTCAATAGTCAGGAGCGCTAACCACTGCACCCAACGAGTCGAGGAAGAGGACAAAGGGTTTATGTTATCCCAAAAATCATCCTTCATATGGTTGAAAAGAGGGTAGAAGTGTGTATAGAAAATCCGATATTTCTGGAAGAAATCACTTTTAGCGCTAAAACCACTCGAATTGTGCATTTTCTGTAATCATGTTTGCAATTGTTTATAGTTTTAAATATTTTTGTATTATTCTATAATATGATATGATTAATGTCTGTTCCATTACCAATAAAGAAAAAAATTCAAAGATTAATTAAGAAACCAAAAATTGCGCACGGTCGGGACTCGAACTAGCATCTTTCTGGCTTACCGGGTCAACTGCTCTTCCAATTGAGCTGTCTTATGGTTACGTCGGACAAAAAAAAATTAAATTACTTTATGAAGTGCAATAAAGAGTTACCGTATTTTACATTTTCTAACGTGTGTTAATTATTTGCAGGTTTAAAACTTCATAGTTCTCAAGATGTCATTTCCCGGTCCGATCCAAGAGATCTCTGACATACGTGTTGATAATTTCACCGATAGAAGAGAGAGAGCGTATTTTTTATCTCACGCACATTCTGATCACTACGAAGGATTATACAGTAGAGACTATTTAGAGGAATTGGTAAACAAGGCTGGCAAGATATACATGACGAAGGAAAGCAAAAGGATAGCGGAATGCTTTGTTTGGGACATGGGCACTAGGATAATGGATTTAATGGAACCCCTAAAAACAGGTAAAAATTCTATAAAAATATATTTTTATAGCATGAAAACTCAGTATTATAGATAGGATTTAAAATAACAGCTCGAAACTTGCGATCGCTATCTTTGACGCGTCAGTTCATCAAGCGTAGCGAGATTACAATCCTGTGATTCAAAAATGATTTATTTACAATTTATTATAGTTTAATTAACTAAGTAATTAGTATCTTCACTTATATTGTATATGCCCCTATGGATTTAATTTCCTAAGCGACCAACAGCTGTTAAGTTCTTAAACTCTGATCTTGTCTTATAATTCCGCCGTGAATGCGGCCCTGTGGTATCATACAGATTCAGATTCAGATTAATTTATTTATTGCAAGTCACAAGTTGGGTATGGTGTTACAAAGTATAAATAAATAGTATAACAGAGGCTAAATACTACAAATCTTTGCAAATTATTTTCGATTCACAATCCCAATTAAATTCTTACAGGAACGGTGTACAAAATCGAACTAGACAACGACACATGTTTTCAAGTCACACTGATCCCCGTAACTCACATGGTTGGCGCTGTGATGTTCCTCTTCAGGACTGACACACAAACTGTCCTCTATACTGGTGACTTCCTAATAGAAAATAATGATTTACATCAGTTAACTGAACTACACAACAACGGGACGCCATTGGCGATAGATGCCATGTATATTGACACTACTTTTGATACAGACCATATTCATTTTCCAATAAGGAGTTCGCTTATAAACGAAGCCACAAACAAAATCGCGAATTGGTTAAGCGAAGATCAAAATAATGGGGTCGCGTTGTACCATTATACCAAAATAGGCTATGAAGATCTTTACAGAAGCATTGTTAACGAAACAGGAATTAAATTGTATTGGGACGACGACAACATTTATGAACTTTTCAGGTGAGTTGAGTCACATATTTTATAAATTTATATTCAAACAAATATTCAACGCGTTACCAATTGAGTTGTGAGACCATAATGTCAAAAGAGATAGGAATAGGGCCGTTTTATCAAGCGCCAGCGAGATAGACACAGAAAAATGACGACTCAGTTTAAAGCACGCCGACTATAATGAGGGCTAACTAACGCGTATGAATTCGCCGAGCGCTTGTGTAGCGTGAGGTCTCCGAAATTTCAAATGTCACTGTTGTTGGTTAGATGTGCGAGTTTATTTCTATTAATATTAATGTTTCGAATATTTAGCAATAAATTTTATTATATTACTTATGGCAAATACTAGTAACGGATCAATGAATGAGAGTGTTTTAAAAGGGGGACTAAGAAAATAAATGTTAAATCTTTAATAAACTTGTGTACTTACTCCTCTTTTCCCAACAAAACTGGACTGCGGCATGCCCGATGTATTGTAATATTAATAATAAATGGCAAACTTGATTTTTTATTTCTCCATCATGACATTTTACACACCATAAAAGCTATATTCTGGACCTCACGCGACAGTGGCGCCAACTAGTGAGCACGAAAACGGAGCCCCCATTACAGCTACGGCTGACTGTGATAAATATTTACCAAATTATTTTTCAGCGATCTTTACGGCGACGACAACCCATTGAGCCCAACCGACCAACCAACCAGAATACACATTTGCAAAAACAAAAAGCACGACGCATCTCACTACAGCTGTGGCGCCGATCGCAATTTAAATTACCTATACATTAGCATCTCTGCCCAACGCGGCTGCTTCTACTTGCCTGGCGAGGAATCAATGAGTATCATATCGAGCGATAGAGATATGTATCTTTGTTTCCCGACGCATTGTAGTAAGAGTCAGCGCGATGCTTTCGAGGCGTATTTCCCTTCGGCTAGAGTCGTAAGGTTCCCAAGAACTCCCTTGATGCAGCCACCGCGAGAATGGAGGAACTTCGTCTGCCCTTACAGGGACAAACGGGATAGGGAAAGAGAGCTCGTTCAACTTTTCTCGCTCCTTGCGTTTAATGAAAGCGGGAACGGTGATATAGTGGATGTGTAAAAATCGGGGAAGTTGATATAGTTCGATGGTTATAGATATATCCAGAATGTACGATGTACGTACATGGTTTTTAGTTAATTTAGTATTGTAATCACTATGCACGATTATGAAATTGCACTTTGGTCGCGCACCACAATTGGGACAGTGACATTACATGTATGTTGCAGTATGCATTGTAACAATAAGTTAGTGCTCGAATAGAAACCACACGGTTAACTTGGGTGTAGGTAGTTTATCTACAACATTTTAGATATTCCTCGGGCACTCACACTTGACATTTGACTTGACATTAGTAGCTGACCGTTACATAGAATATAATTATAAGCTTTGTTAATAAGCTAGTTTCTCTTTAGAACAAATTACAATGTTAGTAGTTTAGTGATTAATTTTGGTATAGAGATATCAAAATACATTTATAAATTTTGATTAGGATTTACTAGCGGGTTTTTTTTGCTGTCATATAACACTCCTTTGATACAGCCACCACGAGAATGATGGAACGTTTTAGGTATATCTAACATATGATTATAACCTTGCTTATTGTATTTACACTATGTTATGTGAAATGTTGTACATTTTGTAAAATATTAAAGATTTTGACTAATATATTACAAATGTAAAGTATTATCTAGTTTTTGAAATTTGGTCGACTACTCGGTTCAACCTAGCTAGTCGAATTTTGTAAACAATCTTAACATTCTTTTTTAGCTAAAATATTCACATAAACACAAAACTCACAACATACATAGATAATGCATCGTTCAACACTGTGATCTTTTTAAATTAAATAGTAAATTGATTTTATTTGCTGATATTATTTTAAAAGTTACAAAAAGATTGTTTACAATGTTGGACTAGCAAACATGAACGGAGTTTAGGATGCATTGTGTGCGTATTGCGATGCAACTTTGACAGTGAAGCAGCTCTGTTTCATTGTCAAATTAATTAGCAATTCATATTGCAATTTCACAATTATAATTGACTAATATGTATGAATATTTATACCATTGTAGTGTTATTTATTATAATATTTGTTTACACTGAGTGGGAACTGAACTGCTAGGAAATTGAACGGATTAAGTTGGATCGCAATACGTCTCCAGGTTCGAATCCAAGTCAAAACTTTTT
>CAUZXH010000181.1:108775-134744 GCA_963584085.1 Pyrausta aurata
CACCAAAGTTGTTTTGGATATTCAGTAACAGCAATTTGAGGAACGGTTATAAAAATAAAATTAAGACAGTCTCCACACATTTTCGACAGAACAAAATTAAGAAATTATTCAGATTTGACATTTCTGAATGCAAATATAATTGGATTATACTGAGTAATCTCCATGTTCGTCGCTCAAGTCCATGTCACCAAATAAGAGATAGATAGTCAATGCATTATGACTACACGATTCAGAAAATGTGTACGTACGTACGTAAATAACATGGAAACCTGAGTTCCATACACGAAGAGAGCTAGACCGACCTTAACTTAACCTCCAATGTTTGTATTTTGTCACAGGAGTCTAGATGTAAATAAATAAATAAAATTAATATAGACCTATCACCTAATAATTTTCTCCCTCCCTCAAATTCATATAATATTTTCTCGTCTCCAATATACTAGAGTCACCAGGGCACAGCTTTAGCATTTGAGATTACTGCTAAACCTACAGTTATGGTTTAGCTCTGATTTTTCCAAATAGAGAAAATGTTCAAAACTACAATAATTTGACATGAGTGTTTTATGCTTTTTGTTTATATTGTTACTATAGAAACGGATTCATCTCTACGATTGGTACAAAAATATAGTTCATTTATTCACAACAATTATATATGTCGCTACAGCCTTTCTCTTTTGATTTTGCTTAACACGTAGAGGTTGGGGGTTCCATCCTCATGGCATTGAGGAGATTTATCCGCATGGTGATGATGTTTTTGATACTAATTTTCTTTTTGAAATTTATTTTCATTGTTATGTAGTTTTTTTAATAGGATTTGCTACTTTAAAAAAACCTAAAAATTTAATTAGTTTTTATTTTTAATTTTTTTTATTTTAAATGTTAAAATGTCCAAAAATTAAAATAAATACTTATTTCGTTTTCTAAAAAAATATTGTGACTATGTAGAAAAATATTCATGATACCCCCGATTTGAACTCGCGACCTTTGATTAGTATAAGACTGGTGCTGATCCAACTGAGCGTGACGCGGCGCGGCGAAATTAGCTATTATTAGTTCTTAGGTGTTTTACGTAATTAAGTACGCAAATAAAATTGCAAAAATTGACATAGGTCCAGCGTTCGCAGTGGCGTCAAGGGGAATGAGGAAATGGTATCTCGTGCTTGTCATTTGAATAAAAAGATAGCGCTATTTCTGCTTGCATGTATAGAACAGAGATGACACGACGATCAACTGTTGCGTCAAAGTCGTTGCGCGAATCACCATCGTCACAAGTGTGAGAATCACTAAATCAGTGTTTTATGAATGAAAATGTTAATAAAACTGGAAAAAAACGATTGGACGCCCTAAACATCTTTGGTGTCTAAAGTAATCTTAAAAAGACAATTGGAAGAATTTGCTGCTTGTAAGAAAGAATACAGACTAATGAAAAAAATGGACCTTTCTTTGCCTGAACATAACACCGATAAAAACTAAAAAAAAATCATTTGATTCATAGCTGAGATCTCACTTATGTGGTCAAAATGTATATTCTTATAATCCCCTGTTCCTCACATCTGTGTAGCTTGAGCAAATCAAGATCAAAAAAGTCGAAATAGGTCGAATAAAGTGTTTTTAGATATTTCGTTATTCTGATCTAAATAACAAACATTTTGAAATCATTTTAACATGTATATGTGTAGAATGGAATTACCTACAAAAATATGTGATTTTCATAAATATAAGTCCAATAATTTGAAAACTACATAGAAAATACGAAAAAAAAGGGGCCCACTTCTGAGGCAATTATTATCGAGCAAAGTAATTACAATCGTGTTTCCAACCACAATCCAGCTTTCTAGTAATCTTCTTCTATAACATATATAGATTCGAGATTTAAATATTTAGTGTTTCCATGTTTAAACTCAATCGAAACATCGTAAAAATGGAATATCTGGGCCTTAATACTAGTTAGTCACCTGCACGAAGTCGTCAAAGTGAGCAGTCAGCTTGCGCCACCGAGCGGCCAGCGCGTCCCCGCCGCCGCCGCCGCCCGCGAAGCTCTCCTCCTCCGAGCAGGGAGTCGGGCTCTCCCCTGGTGAGGCAAAACAACTTTATTTAATCCTACGTCTATGCGTCCAAAAGAAAGCACGAGCAAAATTAAACAGGCTTGCCAATGTGTCGAGTTCGATGACACAATCCTGAATCGATTTTAGAATCCTGATCGTTTTCAGTAAAGTATCAGTATTTGTTGCATTAAGAAAAAGGTTTTAGTAACTATTTTAGTTCAATCAGTTACATTATAACTCAAAACAATAACTAAAATGATAAAAAAAATTGTCTTCAAAATTAACACTATTAACACTAAAAGGACTAAAATAACTAGAACTAATTACTCCAAGAACGAATTACGGTAAAAAAGACCATACTATTTGAGGGAGTACAGCTATTTAACAACTTGCCAGAGAGCATCAAGAAATGTAAGAGCGTGGAAACTTTTAAGCGCAAACTCAAAATACACATAACAGCGAGCTGCGACGACTAATCATTATAATATGTATAAATTTAGTAGTAGTTATCTCATTGTAAGTGAAATGTAAATTTCTTAAACCTAAATAACACTCAAAGGAGAAACAAATTCAATTGTAGTCGGTGCATGATGTGCATACGTAGACTGTTGCTATCTGCTAAGGTTGACAGCATGCACAGACTTCAAATGAGTTTGTTTCTCCTATTAGCGTTATTTTAGTCACTTTAGTGTTTATTTTGAAGGCGGTTCAATTTGTATGAAAAATATTCAATACAAAATATACGCCTGACCACGTGGTGTGGTTGTGTTCCATACGCTAGTATAGTAGTTAACTGCCTCGGTGGCGCAGTGGTTAGAGGGTCGCATTTTAAAGCGACGGCTGCGCCAGAGGTCCCGGGTTCGATTCCCGGGTCAGGCCAAAAATATGTACCGGGGTTTTTCTGTTCAGAAATTTTCAGGGAAGAGTTTGGGAAGACTTCAGAAACAAGAGTTTGGAAGTTGGCGGTGTTTCACCCCCGTGCCTCGGAAAGCACGTTGCGGCGTTGGTCCTGCGCCTGATCTCTCTTCGGTCGTGTCAGATTGCTGTCCCATCGGGCTATGAGAGTGAAAGGAATAGAGAGTGCACCTGTGTTTGCGCACACACTTGTGCACTATAATATGTCCCGCGCAGTCGGTTAGTCGTTGTGACTGGCCATCGTAGTCGAAATCGGCTAGGGGGACTATTATTATTAATATTAGTTCAACGTATCTTATCCTTACCTTATCCTTATCCTTACCTTATCGACTCTCCCTTTCTTTTGAGCGAAATTAGTTTACGATGTTCCCGACTTAGTGCACGTCATAATAGTAGATTGTTATACAAGGGGAGAAAGCGACCCATTTCACTCGAGATGTTTCTGGCGCTCGAACGAAGTGAGAGCGCCAATAAATCGAGAATGAAATGGGTGCTTTCACCCGAGTTAAACATACTATTTTTCATTTCGACTGTGAGGAAAACAGGAAACAAAAGTGGTTGCAGATGTCATGGCGAGGTATTATGCAGTTTAGCGAGAAAGGAAAACTCAAGTTTTGAACAAAATATGAGAGTTGTTTTACAGTACTAACAACATGTAACTCGATTAGAAAGAATAACGGCACGAATACATGAAAACATAGTACAAAAAAGCAGAAAATATCAAATAATTAAAAGCTTTGTAAAGAATATCGATCGATTTTTCCACAGATAAAAAATTAAAAAAATAGACAGAATCAGAAAAGATTCTTTTTTTATAAAAGTTTAACGGCTCTGGACGAATCCTTCCTGAAATGACACTGACAATATAAAATTAAAAAAAAGTGTAATCTTGGCATAATGGCGGGCAGCCGAATATTTTAATTGTTGATTGAATCGAAATTAGAAATTGAGATAATTTTTTTTTATATCAACGATCATAATACCTACACAATATGATTTTCTATTTATAGCTAAGCAAAAATGTTTGTTCTTTTAATAACATAATGTGACTCAATTATCTTTGGTCCAAGCTTTGACTGCAGGCCTTGACTCTATGCCATGCCAACTAAAACTAAATTACTTTCCACCCTAGGGATGGATAAGCTATTTTCCACCCGGCTATCTACACAGGAAAGTTATATTTTCCGAACAGGAGAGATGAAAAAGTATTTTTTATGTGCCTACATATAGGACTCAATATGTTCGCAACACTTTCCTGCCACGTACTTGCCGTAGTCATAATGACAGGTTTCAAGGAGTTGATATATTTGCCTCAACCTTATCTCAATTTAAAAAACAAATCCACGACCTGTCATATGACTGCCAATAGTTTTCGTGGTAATCACTCTTTTTTCTTTTTAATTCTTTTTGAAATGTTAATCTTTTTAGTAGGTTTTGGTTTGCTCTAAATGAAATGTAGTATTAGTCTGAGGAAACTTAATTGGTTTTTGTGTTATCTATAAGTTTTATTCATATCTTTACCATTATAACTGTATGTTTCCCAAATAATAATAAAATAAAAAAATTGGTTGCCTGTAAAGTCGGTATACGGGCGAAAGTTTTACGTGACAACGACTTTTGATGTCTGTCTCTCTCGCTCTTAGGCGGGCTTACCATGCCCGAGTGGAAGGGACGCGTGCCTCTCACTCGCTCTCATTGTAAGCGCATAACGTGAGCGGAGCGTAACGCAGTTTCTTGAAGTGTCACCCGGCAAACCAATTTATAAGACGTTGTCACGTCAAAAATAAAATAAATAAAACGTGCAAGCCTCACCGAGTCCCTGCAAGCTGGTCGCGGAGCACAGCTCGCGGCGCAGCGCCTCCCCGTCCTGCTGCGGCACCCGCGCCAGCCCCTCGGCGCCGGCGCGCAGGTCCTGCAGCACGTTCGCCACGTAGTCCATGTCCTGGCGATGAAATGTATCATAGAGCAGATCCAGCGAACAAAGCTTCGCTCCCGAGTAATTTTAATAATGTGTATGCTATTCGGGGCGGTGCTGACTGACGTGTCTATAAAAGTTAAATCATAAAAATCGGTCCACCCGCTTCATCATCATCAGCCATAGGACGTCCACTGCTGAATGAATGAATGAATGACTTTATTCGACACAAATAAACCAAAAAACACAGAAAAGAAAAAAACAATTAAAAAAACAATGAAATTTGTGTCGAAAAGGTCCCCTCAGCTCAGCAAAATTCGTGACAGCGCGAGGCATGTCACGATACTGGTATTCTGCGGGTCACGATACTTAACATAGGCCTCCCCCACGGATTTCCATAGCGACAGGTTGTAAGCGGTCTGCATCCAGTGTGATCCTGCGATCTTTACAAGGTCGTCTGTCACTCATATTTTTTTTGTACCTCGTGTGTTCATAAGTTTTGAGACAAACTTGGTAGTTAAAAAAATAAATTAAATATTACTGGCTGCTATTTAATTCTTTTTCCAATTTTGAATTTGGAATGTTTACTTTTCATACCTTTGACTTTTAAATTTATTTCTGTCAATTTTATCGTGATGGAGGGGACTAAAGAATTGCGTGCGACCGTGATATCGCTATTTAAGGCGGGAAAAACACCAATGGAGATTTTCCGTGGGGTGAAAACTTTTGGCGTAAGCCGTAACTTCGTGTATTACACTATCAAACGATACAATGAGACAAGTTCCTTGCATGATCGCCAAAGGAGTGGTCGGCCACGCTCTGTAAGGACGCCTGCGAACATCAAAATCATCCGAGAGCGACTTCGCCGAAATCCATGTCGCACTCAGAAAAAAATTGCTCTGCAGACTAAAATTTCGCGCGTTTCAGTCAACAGAATACTGAAATATGATCTTAAGGTAAAGGCGTATAGCCGTAGAAAAGTTCACTTTTTAAACGATCGGCTTCGTAAATTGCGACGCGAACGTTGTTCATTACTGCTTAGGAGACACGATGCGAGGAAGATACTGTTCACCGATGAGAAATTTTTTTAATGTCGAAGAAAAGTTCAACCGACAAAACCACTGAATAGATAAATAAGGTTAGAAATGCCCCGGTCAGTGCAGCAGAGGTGAGCTAGTTGTGAGCATTGTCACCTTTTAGAAGGGTGGACAAACAAGGAAAGATATAAATTAAAGATAACGCATTTAAACAAGAATTTTTTATTACTTTTAAATTAAGGGGGGGTAGTTCGGCCAAGGTCAATCCCCGCTCAAGTCGTAGTCCACCTGCAACACTCCCCTGATCTCCCGTCTCCTTCTTCTCCTTCTTCTCCAATCTTCCTCAGTATACGCCTCTCCTCCAATCGACCCCAGTCTTCGCCTCTTCTCCAAACGACCCCAGTCTCCCCTTTGCGGCGTCAATCGCCTCGGGTGGGTAGTCCCTCGGACTCCAAAGTCCAGAATGTGTTCCCAGTATGGGAACACTATTAAGAGCACACACGAGTATTTAATTATCCAACTAACGATGTGTGGTGATAAATAAGTATGATTCGATAGCTTCGAAGCCGTTACAAATTCAAAGTTCGTTAGAAGAGAACGTACGTCCGCACTCCAAGTGGTGGAATCGGGACTGCCGGCGACTCGAGACGCGAGAATGAATGAAAGGCTGACCGGCGCGCGTGATCCGTTCCTAACCGGTCGGCTGCCAGCTATTTCGTTCGCATCACGAGTTACTACATGAAAAAATGATTTGTTTATTATTCTTTTATTTATACTTTGTTTTATTTTTGTAAGTTTGTTTTGTTTAAGTGTTAATTCAGAGTAATATTAATGATTTATTGAATTTAGAAGAATATTAGAGTATAATGTTACAGCATATGAGCATGAGCAGTACTTCAGTCGCGTGACAAGAGCGTTGCAGTAAAATTCTGCAAGAACAGCGATTTTGTTGCACCAAGTATTTAAAAAATACTCATTGATGACTGTGCACGCACATTACTAACAAAATTGCTACCTTAGCACGCAATATATCGCATCCAATTTGCTTGGTTCGCTTGCGTACACAACGATAGGGATGTAGCTCACGGCATAGTAAAAATATCGATAAATGGTAATTTCCCTACTGATGTTTTAGGAGATTAAAACATGATTAATTAGTTAAAATAAATATTGTTTAGTATTTATTTATAACAAACTAGCGAAACGATTAAGTATTGTAGACCAATATATTTAAAGAATGTTCATACAATTTCTTGCCATTAGAATCACCATTTCTAAGATAGAAAGATTACATTTTACTAACTATTATTAGATACTACTTTGATGTTGAGCTATACGTAAAAGTATTAATTTTCTTTATTCAAGTAAATTATAGCAACTCCATTCTTCTACTTATTGTTTTTTTACCATATGGCAATAACAACCCTTTGATGCGATCAAATGTGCCGTAAAATTATCCAAATACTACTCAAAAACTTACATTTTATGATTTTTTTCTCAATTCATATTGCAAAAATACATTACACCGGTAATTAAAGTTATCGACTTGTACTACATCACTACTATTTTGACATTAAAGAATGAACGTAGCTGTACGATGTTTTTTGGTTCCACGGCTAGCAGCTCTGTGATTGGTAGTTGGTTTTGTGGAAAGTGTGATTGGTCTGTGATATTGATGCGTTGATTCATTGATTGGTGCTTTTAGCACTGCAGCAACAACGCGGTACCACCCACCGGCGACACAGGTTCTCATACAAACGAACTGTCAGAACGTTTCTAACCTTATTTATCTATTCAGTGGACAAAACAATAAAGTCTATGCCAAAAGTAGCAAGGATGTCCCAGCTTCAGCACGGAATGTCTCGCGTACTCATCATCCGGCAAGTGTGATGGTATGGTGGGGAGTTTCGTATGAAGGTGTCACTCCACTCCATTTCTGTCAACAAGGCGTCAAGGTAAAAGCCAAGAATTATCAAAATGACATCTTAGAGCCTGTTGTGAAACCCCTATCTCATACTTTATTTAACAACAAATTTTGGGTTTTCCAGCAAGACTCAGCACCATCCCATAAAGCAAAAACCACCCAAGCTTGGTTGAGGGAAAATGTGCCGGCTTCATCGCGGCGAACGAATGGCCCTCCTCCAGCCCCGACCTCAACCCGCTGGATTATTCTCTATGGACTGAGTTAGAGCTCAGGGCCTGCCAGAAGTCCCACCCAAACTCGGAGTCACTGAAGCGAGCTCTTGTTCGAGAAGCAAAGCGAATCCCGCTAGAAAAGATTCGTGCCGCCATTGATGATTGGCCAAATCGTCTAAGGGCCTGTATTAAAAACAAGGGTGGACATTTTGAATAATAGATATATTTTATTGTTGATTATTATCTACTTAGTGTTCACTGTAAATTTTAGAAACATAAGTTAATTATTTAAAAAGTTATGCCTCTTTTTTTTCGTCTCAAAACTTATGAACACATGAGGTAAAATAACTACTAATATAGAACTGTATCCATTTGATGTTTCCGAATTACAAAAAAAAACTAAATAAAATTTTCTAAATTCCTTACTGTGATGCGATGCGCCGCGGCCGACTCCGCCTCCAGCAGCCGCTTGCGACGCGCCAGCACGCCTGAGGAGGTCTGTAACCGACCTTTCTAACTAGCGCCGCCTCCCTGGTGAGCTGGTCGAGCTGGTGCGTGCGGTGCCGGTGCAGCTGCGCCAGGAACTCGTACAGCAGCCGGTGGTGCGCCGCGGCCGACTCCGCCTCCAGCAGCCGCTTGCGACGCGCCAGCACGCCTGAGGAGGTCTGTAACCGACCTTTCTAACTAGCGCCGCCTCCCTGGTGAGCTGGTCGAGCTGGTGCGTGCGGTGCCGGTGCAGCTGCGCCAGGAACTCGTACAGCAGCCGGTGGTGCGCCGCGGCCGACTCCGCCTCCAGCAGCCGCTTGCGACGCGCCAGCACGCCTGAGGAGGTCTGTAACCGACCTTTCTAACTAGCGCCGCCTCCCTGGTGAGCTGGTCGAGCTGGTGCGTGCGGTGCCGGTGCAGCTGCGCCAGGAACTCGTACAGCAGCCGGTGGTGCGCCGCGGCCGACTCCGCCTCCAGCAGCCGCTTGCGACGCGCCAGCACGCCTGAGGAGGTCTGTAACCGACCTTTCTAACTAGCGCCGCCTCCCTGGTGAGCTGGTCGAGCTGGTGCGTGCGGTGCCGGTGCAGCTGCGCCAGGAACTCGTACAGCAGCCGGTGGTGCGCCGCGGCCGACTCCGCCTCCAGCAGCCGCTTGCGACGCGCCAGCACGCCTGAGGAGGTCTGTAACCGACCTTTCTAACTAGCGCCGCCTCCCTGGTGAGCTGGTCGAGCTGGTGCGTGCGGTGCCGGTGCAGCTGCGCCAGGAACTCGTACAGCAGCCGGTGGTGCGCCGCGGCCGACTCCGCCTCCAGCAGCCGCTTGCGACGCGCCAGCACGCCTGAGGAGGTCTGTAACCGACCTTTCTAACTAGCGCCGCCTCCCTGGTGAGCTGGTCGAGCTGGTGCGTGCGGTGCCGGTGCAGCTGCGCCAGGAACTCGTACAGCAGCCGGTGGTGCGCCGCGGCCGACTCCGCCTCCAGCAGCCGCTTGCGACGCGCCAGCACGCCTGAGGAGGTCTGTAACCGACCTTTCTAACTAGCGCCGCCTCCCTGGTGAGCTGGTCGAGCTGGTGCGTGCGGTGCCGGTGCAGCTGCGCCAGGAACTCGTACAGCAGCCGGTGGTGCGCCGCGGCCGACTCCGCCTCCAGCAGCCGCTTGCGACGCGCCAGCACGTCTGAGAATAGAAATGAAATGGAAGTCTATATAAATAAAAAACGTTTAATTTTCACCAGGTCTCTGCCCCAGGACCGGTGACAAATCAGTAGCTTAAGGCCGTCTTATTCCGTCAAATTATCTCATAAGCCCCGCCCCCTTGTTAAAAGTGCGGGGCGCTTCCCCCACCAGCACCCCCGCACAAAACTTTTTCTGTCAACTTTGTCTTACAAATCTCGTGTATAATTAAGCCATCTAGTGTTTATTTAAGGAACAAAATTTTCTTGAATAAGATACTTCATGCGCTTTTGTAAGTAACATACCCACGCCATCTAGCAGAACCCCGAAGAACTTTTACAAAATGGTTTCTTTAGTACACCATACATGCTTTTTAGTCTAAACGTTTATCGAAAGAACAAGGAACGCAAAGAGTGGCATTTCATTCTCACACGACTGGTCAGCACTTTATGCCAGCAACCTGTAACCATTATAAAAACAAGAAAGAATATCCGATAACATTTATTATATTCTTTATTGCACTTATAAGATGTACAGAAAATAGGTACAAGAAGTCACAATGTGAACAAAGGTGGGCTTATCCCTAAAAGATACCTCTTCCAGCCAACCCATAGGTGTAGGAAATGTAATGTAATAACATTTAGGTGGTTTATATTAAGATCCTTTTTGTCGACACAGTTATAGTCTCACTACTATCTTCCATCAGTCTTCGAATTGATGATGACTGAAGACCATTACAGATATGGCACTTCAAATTTAGGGTTCCGTACAAACCAGTAGGTATATAAGTCAAAGTTCACCCATCACGAGAATTTTGTCATGGTTTTTTTTTTACACACTGAAATTCATAACATTTCAAATCATCATCATCATTCTCTTGCCCTGTTCCCAGTTTATCTAGGGTCTGCGCAGTATGTTTCACGCTTCCGTTTAACATTACAAATATGGAAAGCTAAATTAAAGACAAAGGTTTCTTTATCGTTTCAGTAATCCTTTAATAATATCAAAGTTTTTTATTTACTAGTCGTCTCCCGCGACGTCGCCCGCGTATATTTTTGATGTCCCGTGAAATGGTTCAAGTAAATTAATGGTTTAAAATAATTACTATCGAGGTCACCCACACCACGCTTAAAATACTCGCTTAATATCAGCCTGAACTATAAAAATGACTTGACTATCATGTGTTAGAAAGTAAGAAAATAGTAAGGCAAAAGTAGTTAATAGTAATCTCTCATTTAGATGCAATACTTTTTTCGGCGAAGTTCACTATCAAATATACTGAGCATTGAACTTGGCTATCATTTTTCACATTGATGTTTTTGTTGGGATATCATAACTTTTTATAGAAATATTTATTTGCTTATTCATAAATCATTAATACATATTTTGTGCAAGCTTCCATCCACTTAATTATAAAGGTTTCAGACCCTACAATTAGAAAACTTTCTTTTGTTTTCAGATTTTTTCCTTCGCTTACACATTATTACCTAGCTAGATGCCATATTTCAACTGTCTAGGTTTGTTAATTAGAGCACCGCACCCACACAATTACTTTGATAAACCATATATGGTTGTGCCATGTTTGACTTTTTGTAGTCTAGCTTATAGACCTTATTTACTATAAAACTGTAATTTGGCATGGGTTTCTTTATATCCTAATCACACCGCCTAAAATATGTATTTTAAAATATTTTTGAGACACCTCCCTACAAGGTATGAATTATGATGAGCATGAGTTCCTGCACCGAAAGGGCAACACCAGGGTTTATCTCATGAATCGTGATAGTAAGACAGTTGAAATTTTCAGAAATGATGTATTCATGTTGCCGTTGAAAAAACAAAAACTTAAAAAACAGTTTTTTTTTCAGGTTGCTCTCATACAACTTATCTACTCTAATAATGATAATAATGAGGGGCTGCCCCATTATTAGGACTTCATATCTTTTGTATGGGACTCCCTGACAACAGATATGATGTTTATGCCATTTTCATAGATAATGGTACGGAACCCTTCGTGACCCCGAAGCGCCATTTGGCGCTAACTACAAGATTAATAGAATTATTATGTGTCACAAATACCAAAGTTGTTTTGAATATTCAGTAACAGCAATTTGAGGAACGGTTATAAAAATAAAATTAAGACAGTCTCCACACATTTTCGACAGAACAAAATTGAAAAAATTATTCAGATTTGACATTTCTGAATGTAAATATAATTGGATTATACTGAGTAATCTCCATGTTCGTCGCTCAAGTCCATGTCACCAAATAAGACATAGATAGTCAATGCATTATTACTACACGATTCAGAAAATGTGTACGTACGTACGTAAATAACATGGAAACCTGAGTTCCATACACGAAGAGAGCTAGACCGACCTTAATTTAACCTCCAATGTTTGTATTTTGTCACAGGAGTCTAGATGTAAATAAATAAATAAAATTAATATAGACCTATCACCTAATAATTTTCTCCCTCCCTCAAATTCATATAATATTTTCTCGTCTCCAATATACTAGAGTCACCAGGGCACAGCTTTAGCATTTGAGATTACTGCTAAACCTACAGTTATGGTTTAGCTCTGATTTTTCCAAATAGAGAAAATGTTCAAAACTACAATAATTTGACATGAGTGTTTTATGCTTTTTGTTTATATTGTTACTATAGAAACGGATTCATCTCTACGATTGGTACAAAAATATAGTTAATTTATTCACAACAATTATATATGTCGCTACAGCCTATCTCTTTTTATTTTGCTTAACACGTAGAGGTTGGGGGTTCCATCCTCATGGCATTGAGGAGATTTATCCGCATGGTGATGATGTTTTTGATACTAATTTTCTTTTTGAAATTTATTTTCATTGTTATGTAGTTTTTTTAATAGGATTTGCTACTTTAAAAAAAAACTAAAAATTTAATTAGTTTTTATTTTTATTTTTTTTTATTTTAAATGTTAAAATGTCCAAAAATTAAAATAAATACTTATTTCGTTTTTTAAAAAAAATATTGTGACTATGTAGAAAAATATTCATGATACCCCCGATTTGAACTCGCGACCTTTGATTAGTATAAGACTGGTGCTGATCCAACTGAGCGTGACGCGGCGCGGCGAAATTAGCTATTATTAGTTCTTAGGTGTTTTACGTAATTAAGTACGCAAATAAAATTGCAAAAATTGACATAGGTCCAGCGTTCGCAGTGGCGTCAAGGGGAATGAGGAAATGGTGTCTCGTGCTTGTCATTTGAATAAAAAGATAGCGCTATTTCTGCTTGCATGTATAGAACAGAGATGACACGACGATCAACTGTTGCGTCAAAGTCGTTGCGCGAATCACCATCGTCACAAGTGTGAGAATCACTAAATCAGTGTTTTATGAATGAAAATGTTAATAAAACTGGAAAAAAACGATTGGACGCCCTAAACATCTTTGGTGTCTAAAGTAATCTTAAAAAGACAATTGGAAGAATTTGCTGCTTGTAAGAAAGAATACAGACTAATGAAAAAAATGGACCTTTCTTTGCCTGAACATAACACCGATAAAAACTAAAAAAAAAACATTTGATTCATAGCTGAGATCTCACTTATGTGGTCAAAATGTATATTCTTATAATCCCCTGTTCCTCACATCTGTGTAGCTTGAGCAAATCAAGATCAAAAAAGTCGAAATAGGTCAAATAAAGTGTTTTTAGATATTTCGTTATTCTGATCTAAATAACAAACATTTTGAAATCATTTTAACATGTGTAGAATGGAATTACCTACTAAAATATGTGATTTTCATAAATATAAGTCCAATAATTTGAAAACTACATAGAAAATACGAAAAAAAAGGGGCCCACTTCTGAGACAATTATTATCGAGCAAAGTAATTACAATCGTGTTTCCAACCACAATCCAGCTTTCTAGTAATCTTTTTCTATAACATATATAGATTCGAGATTTAAATAATTAGTGTTTCCATGTTTAAACTCAATCGAAACATCGTAAAAATGGAATATCTAAGCCTTAAAAGTAATGTGCAATGTGCGTGTCTGTGTGTGTGTGTGTGTGTGTGTGTGTGTGTGTGTGTGTGTGTGTGTGTGTGTGTGTGTGTGTGTGTGTGTGTGTGTATGTGTGTGTGTATGTGTGTGTGTATGTGTGTGTGTGTGTGTGTGAGAGAGAGACAGAGAGAGTGTGTAAAAAATTATATTCAGTAATGCCATGCCACTCATGTCACATACCTAGCATGGACTCGACGTCGGCGAGCGCTAGATGTCGCGACTCGGAAGTCACGAGTTGCCGGAGCCGGTCCGCTTCGGAGCCCGACGCGGGCGCGGCAGTGGAGCCCCGGCAGTTGCGCAGCCGACGTTTGGCTACCTGTTGGACAATTATACTGTTGTTAGATATGAAACATGCGCGTAATCGTTCACTGAAGTGTAATAAGTGATATAGGTTAGTGGTGGTAGGTAGTACATTGGATATATCATAATATCACTCACTACTTTATATCCATTCAGCTCAATTGTACCAATTGTATAAGCTTTACTCTCTATTGCTGAGCGACTGAACAACTGAGCTGTATTAACGAGTGATATAATGGAACTAGATTGCTGAAGTACTTCAAATGAAGGATACTTTCAAGGTGGTATTTCAAACCCCGTGCCTCGGTGCGCACGTAAAGCTGTTGGTCCTGCGCCTGTTCTCTCTCCGGTCATGTCAGATTGCTGTCCCATCGGGCTATGAGAGTGAGGGGAATACAGCGTGCACCTGTGTTTGCGCACACACTTGTGCACTATAATATGTCCCACGCATTAGGTTATAGGTAGACCGCAAAATTGAGAGCTCGCCTGCGGGCGCGGGTGGAGGCTAGAACGGGTAGCGTAAGCCTTGCGCCTCCCGCTCTCGCCTCCCACAGTACCTCAGTGCCCCCGCAGGCGAAGTCTCAATAAAGCGGTTTAACTATAGTCGTTGTGATTGGCCACCAAAGTCAAAATCGGCTAGGGGGACTATTACTATTATTAATGAGTGAATGAGTTCTGAAGACGATGGCGTGACGTGTTCGACAAAGACTGGGAAATAAATGGCCAAAATCGTGGGGACTGGAGAAAGGGTAAGGAGGCCTTTGCCCTGCAGGGGACACCACAGGTTAATAGTTCTCACCAGCTCGTTGAGCAGGAAGTTGGGAAAGATATGTTCCCTAGACGCGAGCGCCGCACCGCACTTGGGGCAGCGGCGGTGCAACTCGACGGATTTGCCGATGCACGCGTAGCAGAACGAGTGGCCGCATCGCGTCACGTACGCTTCTTCTATGAGCTCGAAGCACACTGGGCAGAGGAGGTCGCAGTCCTGGGAAACAAGTGAAGGAATTGTAAAGGTGAACGCACACTTATTCGAGCCGAACGAATCGAAGTCAAGGAGGCCTCGCACACATATCCGAACCGGACGAATCGACCGCGCCGAAAGAATCGACCGCAAATGTTCTCTCATGAGATAGCGCTATGAGTGACAGCTAAAGGTGGGAGTGAGAGGGAAGATGTCCCGGCGATTCGTCCGAGTCGTCCGCATTATCCGCGCGGAATCTGATGAGGTCATTCGAATTTGTCTAGGATTTCTGGGGTTCCTCCAGATTCGGATGATTCGGTGCGGAGAAGTGTGCGAGGTTTCATGAGATTTCATTTCAAGTCGGTTCGTTCGGCTCGAATAAGTGTGCGTTCACCTTAATACACAAATAATCTATTCATTGCTTGTTTATCTTTGTTAATTTAAGAAACACGTTAAAAACACGCTTATGTCTAAAGGCTATTATAAGGTTCAAGACTATCTAAACGACACGAATGTGTGGTCCGTCCAGCCTGCACCAACTGATGTACTTACCTTTGATGATTTTGATTTCCGGCAGCTAGTGGTGACTGAGTTTGTTCCGGCGTTTCTTCTCAGCACTTGCCTAATTGTCTGTGTGTTCTGTCTCAAAGCGCTGGTAGGGCCCAAAAGATAAGGAGACATGTTTCGCACATTTATTTTAATTTTTATATTTGACGTTCATAAGTGTCATTTCATGACCTAAATTGAAATAAAGATTTTGAATTTGAATTTGAATTATATATTATTAAACATGTGACGGGTCTAAAAGCGAATAAAATGATTTATCGAGTGTAGTGAGAGTAGCGGAAGAATCTTCAAGCCGCTATACTGTACCGTTACCATGAGTTTACGACGGTTTTACTCGCTAGCGACTACGTAAAAAAAGTCTATAGAAAATTGCGCAGCGCCCCTAGCGGTGACTTGCAGAACTAAAATTTCCCATACAAAAAGTTACGTCGTCGCTAGCGAGTAAAATCGGCGTAAACTCATGGTAACGGTACTGACAATTTAACAAGTGATGTGAGGGTAGCTGAAGATACTTCGGACCGCTCGCACAGGCGATGTCGCGATCTAGCAGTTGACTCGTGACCACCGCAGATAATAATGTTCCTTGCCACGGCAGTTACAACACATCACAGCGCAAACGTCGAGCAGTGAGTAATAGCATTACTCAAAAGTTTTTATTCGGGTTTAGACCCATCTATGTCTAATACTTCTTCCAATGCAAAGTGAAAGTTATATAACTAACAGTATATAAGTAGTGTGTTTCCATATTTCCAAGTTGGTTAGCTTAGTTTGATGGTGAACATGGGGGATGTGGGCCTACAACTTGGAAATAATGGATTTCAGCTGCAATTTTTAAGCAATTTTTGGAGAGAATTCCAGACACAAACAAGTATCTTGTAATCACGCGTATAGGCAATCAACGTCTACTTTACTTTACTTTACTTTCTTAATGTTAAGCCAAATGTAATATTGTTAAGCTGTTTGTTTCCTTAATAAATAAAAATAAAAAATAAAATACTTAATTGTCAAACAAGTATAGCAAATTTAAAAAAAATACAATTTGAAGAAAATCTCAAACGCTGAAGATTTCAGGTATAGGTTCCAACAACAGCTTCATTGAGTGGTTTTGATGTTGTCTCTTGCTTGAGGTCAATTTTGTAATAATAAAAAGTAAAAATGCAATTTATTACATAATTGCGTTTTCTAAATAAATATCTAGTTTTATCGCTGTACCTTCTCCTCAAGCGAGCCCCCAAGGCCACCAAGTGCGACTGATGACCCGCCAGCGCTGGCTCCCGATGCCGCTGCTCCTGACATACTAGTGACTCTAGAAATAAAAATTCAATTGATTTGAATTTAGTGAGTTAATCAGAGTATTAGTGGTTCCTATTCTAGGACTTTCTTTGTTGCGGTTTCTAGTTCCATATCATGTCTATAATAATGGAGAATTAGAACAGTTGCAAATGGGATTTCTATCATGTATCTTATTATTTGTAATATTATAATAAGGTAAATGGTAGCAATCTTGTATCTAACTATTCTAATGTTACTGACCATGAAAGATCTAACCTAGGTGGGCCTTAAGTAGGCCTGGGCCAACTAAACATAAAGAAGAAACACTCTTATTAGCTATAAATTGTTTAAAACACAGTCATTTTGAAATACAATACATTTGTTATATCAGAAATGCCGCACTGTTTCTCGGTCCAATGAAAGTGCCAGTGCAAACTGGACAGTAATATAATAAATAAAACTAATGATTTGCCAGAAGAGTATTTCATATATGGCTACAGTCTCTTGATATTTAACAGAGTTTAATAAATGAATCAGAATTAAAATACAGATAAATGCATCTTTGATATTAAAGTCGTGAATAGCTAGCAGTAAACAAACTTAACTGCAAGTTACCAAGGAGTTTTTATCAAAAGCACTATGCATAAAAATGACTTTTATTAAATATTAACCAGAGAACCTGTAATTTTGTTTGCTCATGAGGATAAACTTTTACAGTATTACTTATAGCAGCAGGGCAGAGATAGTCGAGGTTGTTTACACTCCATTAGAATGCAGAGGAGGGGCTTTTATATATTTTTAGCACAATCGATAATTTACATTGACCTAAGCATGCACTATTTACCACAAATGACTAAAACAAACCTAGAAATCAAATTAAGATAAAAAGTTGCGATAAACACAAGGTGCTTACATTTCAACTGTAGCGGGAATCAACAGGTGCTCCAAGCTGCCATTCTAATGTTTATTATTTACTGTTACTTCTCACGGGACCCAGGTATTCCTGGTTTTAAACCATACACATCAGCACAGAACTGCACCCTTCAAAAACACTGTTTATACACACACTACGTAATATCCACACGGGTATTAAAGTCAGCACTTTTCAAATTGTTCATGAAGCACTTACTTCTTGCAAAACCCATGGTAAATTGGTAATTTTCTGCATTTTTCTAGCTTTTTCTGAATACAGCATCCCTGCCTGACAAATTTTGACATTACTAAATTTAGTGTTGCTGTGCACAAATATTTACATCCAATTTTAGTATTGCAAGCGTCAGTAAATTAACTTTGGACGCTTGTAATCATTTTATTACATTACTTGTGAATAATTAAATGTTAATCAGGCGAAATACGCTGAAATATTTATTTTCTTTTATTATTGTTATCATTTTTTAAAGAAAATAAAGTTTTTGTGAAGATGCTAGCGACATCTGCTCAAACGTGGTGGAATGTCGTAGTAACCTGTTTTACCAAATGGCTTTCCTTCTGGTGCTACTTTATCAACCGAACATACGCCATTTTGCCATTACAGAAAAGTGCATTATCTGTCGTCAACAATGTAAAGAGAAGTGAGATGTTTTTTCGATTTATGTGGTGTTTGTGATGTGTTAGTGCATCTTTATGGATTCAAGAAAAATCTAGGACTATGGACGAGTCCAACGAGGCGCTCAGGGTCGTCCCTGGTGAGTCCTCCGCTTCAAAATCGAGCTGTAAAATATGGGTGTTCAGCCACCGAGGTCGTACTAATGGTAGCTTTCCCGGTTACAGAGCTCTACTTTCTGATCGCGAAATTTCTCTCGGGTGGACCTCTGAAGGAGACTGCAAAGGTAAATTCGACGAAAATAGGTCTACAAATTATTTTTGTGCGAACAAAGTGACTCAATGTGACCTTTTCTTTTGCAGACCTTGCTAAAAGAGCTCGAGAGCGTCGAGGTAAGTTAGTGCTTTTCCTAGTGCCGGGTATGAGCTTATTGTTGTTTTGGTCGCAAACGCACGTGGTAGCGACTGTCAAACTTCCTGAAAGTTTTCTGAAAACTTAGCGGATATTGGGAAATGTTACAGGTGCTGCCCCGGAGACTGGACTGGGAGGGCAACGAGCACGCCCAATCTTACGACGAATTAGTAAGTTTTTGCATCTAAATCTTCGTAAACATTGTTTATTTACGATCTGAAACGACTTTAGCGACGGGAAATCCTGAAATTGTGAGAAAACGACGAAAAATCTTAAAATGAGCATTGCACAGAAATGATCGCTAAAATTCGGTGGAAAATCGTGTATAATGTTTTGGAGGTGTTTATGTGAGAAATAATAAGTTTTTAGTGAATTTGCGAAAATTTTGTTATATCATTCTATTGAGTGATGAGGTGTTAGCGTAATTAGGCTTGTTGTTGTCTCTGTCGCTCGCGTAGAGTTTGTATTCTGACGGTTGCTTTGTCACGCTCGGCGCGCCGATCGCGTGCAGCCCGGGACCGAGTGTTGCGCTCGGGCGCGGTCGTGACCTTGCTCGGCCGTCACGAGTCGAACGAAGCAAGGGCGGCAATATTTGAATTTGTACGGGGGCGCGCCTCTTATCATACCAATGTGCAAATACCATGAAATCTACATGCGAGCCATACGAAATTCCAGTTCTGTTTTAAAATATAGTCGTCTATTATGTAAGCTGTACACTATCTGCTATGTAGGTTTGATAACTATTTCTTTGTGGCTGGCTCGCATATAGGGATATTATACAGTGTGTCCCTGAATAAAGTGCTATGCGGATAGGAGGTGAAATTGGGCCTCAAATTGTACACAAATGATATATTTATTTAAATTAATTCTTTTGTTGACAATAGTAGATTGTTATACAAGGGGAGAAAGCGACCCATTTCACTCGAGATGTTTCTGGCTGGAGATAATTCGAGAGTGAAATGGTGCTTTCACCCGAGTTAAACATACTATTTTTCATTTCGACTGTGAGGAAAAACATTAAATTTACAATAGTGGTTGTAGATGTCATGGTCAGGTATTATGTAGTACAGCGAGAAAGGAAAACTCAAGTTTTTGCACAAAAAGACAGTTAATTTACAGTTCTCCAAACATCTAACATGATTAGAAAGAATAACGACACGAATACATGAAAACAGTACGAAAAAGCAGACGATACGAAATAATCAAAATCCTTGTAAAAAATATCGATCGAATTTTTCCATCAGATAATAATTGTCAAAATTTAAAAAAAGTAGGCATAGAGTTCAAAAAGAAAAATGACACTGACAATGTAAAAAAAAAGTGTCATCTTGGTATTATGGCGGGAAGCCGAATATTTTAATCACAGATTAGTAAATGTATATTTTAATTATAAATTGAATCAATTGAATACTTTTTATATCAACGATCATAATAAACATGTTTTTCAATGTATAGCTAAGCAAAAATGTTTATTATTTTTATAATATGATGTGACTCAATTATCTTTGATCCAAGCTTTGACTGCATGCCTAGACTCTATACCATGCCAATTAAAATTAAATTACTTTCCACCCTAAGGATGGATAAGCTATTTTCCACCCGGCTATCTACACAGGAAAGTGCTATTTTCCGAACAGGAGAGATGAAATAGTAGATTGTTATACAAGGGGAGAAAGCGACCCATTTCACTCGAGATGTTTCTGGCGCTCGAACGAAGTGAGAGCGCCAATAATTCGAGAGTGAAATGGGTGCTTTCACCCGAGTTAAACATACTATTTTTCATTTTGACTGTGAGGAAAACATTAAATGTACAAAAGTGGTTGAGATGTGGTGAGGTATTATGTAGTTCAGCGAGAAAGGAAAACTCGAGTTTTGAACAAAATATGACAGTTGATTTACAGTACTAACAACATCTAACACGATTAGAAAGAATAACGGCACGAATAAATGAAAACATTGTACAAAAAAGCAGAAAATATCAAATAATTAAAATCTTTGTAAAGAATATCGATCGATTTTTTCCACAGATAATAACAGAATCCAAAAATAATTTCTTTTTTTTAAGTTTTAACGGCTTTGGACGAATCCTTCCTGAAATGACACTGACAATATAAAATAAAAAAACATCTTGGCATTATGGCGAGCAGCCAAATATTTTAAATATTGACTGAATTAAAATTAGAAATTGTATATTTTTTTATCAACGATTATACATAATACCTACAGAATATGATTTTAAATTTATAGCTAAGCAAAAATGTTTGTTATTTTAATAACATGATGTGACTCAATTATCTTTGGTCCAAGCTTTGACTGCAGGCCTTGGTTCTATGCCATGTCAATTAAAACTAAATTACTTTCCACCCTAGGGATGGATAAGCTATTTTCCACCCGGCTATCTACACAGGAAAGTTATATTTTCCGAATAGGAGAGATGAAAAACTATTTTTTATTTTGTGCTGTCGATGCAATCTGAAATCGAAAACCTAATTTGTACAAAAACATAGTGTATGAAGGTGGTACATTTAATTAAGATAACTTTGGTAATTACATTACTAATTACATACATTGGGCAGAGCATCAGCTCATTATTCCTAGAATGAGTGTGAACTTAATATTTATTGATTTACTATCATGGAATCTCAAGAGGTCATGACCTCTGTCATATCTGTACATAAGTAAAAAAAATCTGGCAATTCACATAATTTTCAGGAAAAACTAATATTGCAACATGATAACAATAATTTAAAAACTGTATTGGATATAAGTACTATTCTCATTTTTGGGCTCATAAGATTTTCCTAAAGCTAGGCTAGTTATTTGATAGTACAAAAATGTATCATAATTCATTTATTTGCCATAAAAAGGGTTTGGTTACAATTGATCACAAGATGGTATACAGTGAAATAGATGCTTATAACCTATTTAGCCATAATATACAGCATCTTAAAACAGTCCATATATGACTTTTATGTTAATCTTTATTAGACACAGGTTCCCTTAAAACTTGATGGAACTTTTCTAATACTTTTGTGGCATAAAACTTTGTATAATGTGTTACTTTTTTTGTATTTTACCTTATAATCTCAAAAAAGAAGTCAAAACGACTGTTTCAATAAAGTCTTACAAACCGGGCAAATGCCTAAAACCAAATAACATCAATTTTAGGCCTCTCAACACACGGACGTGTCATGGAACCGCCTCGCGTCTGTTTGCGAGCGTGCCCTCTCCCTCGCACGCTCGGTCGCGTCTCTTCCCGCACCGGCCAAGTCCCCGCCCGCCGTCAGCTCGCCGTCGACGTCTGCGGTAGCGTCGGCGTCAGCGACGTCGTCAGCACAAGCGGAGTTGAGCGAGAAGCTGACGGCTCGACTGTCGCTGCTGAGCGAGTCGCTGGTGCGGCCGCAGCCGAAGTATGCGTCGTTCAAGCAGGACCATTCGTTGGGTGAGCGATTTTTTAATAGTGTTTTGTGACTATACAAACTGAATAATATAATATTATTGCACTTGTAAAAAGCAAGTGTGTCAGACGAGGAATCGAACCCGTGTCTTACGCTATCCAGGCGCATGTACCACTCGGCCACTGACATATTAGCAAGCCTGTTGAATTTTGCAAGTGCTTTCCTTAACGTCTAGGCTGCGTGACCTCATCAATGTTGCGAGATTGATTTTTTTTTTCTATTTATATTAAATAAGTTGATAACAGCACTGGGGGATGTTTTTGAACACTACCCAAAGCTCGGCGTTGATCTTTTTACAGCTGGGATTTTCAACTTCAGATAAACCCTCCTCCTTCATCCGGGCTTGGGGCCGGCAACGGCGGATTAATACTGTAGGAAACCACGTTGGAGGCCTACGTTAACCTGTGGACGTCCAACAGCTGTTAACAATAATGACGAATCGTCACTGTGCCATTCACCTCATGTATTCGTCCCCAGTCCGCCGCGTGATGGCGCGGGAGCTCGGCATCGGCGACGCGGCGCGGCCGGGCGGGCGCGGTGGCCTCGCCATGTTCCCGCCGAGACTGCTGTCCGGTCTGCAGCTGCAGCGGAGAACGCTGGGACACCTGTCGGCTGTGTACTGCCTTGTGTTTGATTGTACGGGGAAATATGTTGTAACGGTGAGTGGTTTATTGTTGTGGTATAACTATTAGCTGTAAATGTGATTCAAAAGTCACTTGTATTTTAAAATCACAATGTCATTATTGGCTCTCAGTGTATTTTTTGCGACGTTGCCAGTTTACTCAACTTTATTCATAATACGAGCGGCTATTGCGCACGCTACGTTGCCAACTTTACTTCAACTGCGAATGGGCGCGAGTAGGACACACTGAGTGAATTAAATTATTTTGTATGAAATTAGAAAAAATGCAGAAATGCGACCTTAATTTTTGTAGTCTTAATTATATTCTTAATTTTCCGAAAGCAAAAAGAACACGTATTTAGACTGAATCGTCTTGTTTTTTATTGTTGTATTATACCGGTCTCACTGCGTGGTAACGATGACCGTGTTGATGCAACATAGTACAAAATTCATCTGTAAAACAGGTTCTCAATATACTTCTTACAATCTTAAGAAGCTCATAAAACCCGGTTTATCGTGTTTAAGTGACACGGACGCTTTACTTATTCCAAAACCTTTCTTCCCCAGGGCGCCGACGATCTCCTCGTGAAAGTGTGGAACGCGTACGACGGCCGCTTACTAGCGACGCTGCGCGGCGCCGGCGCCGAGATAACCGACGTGTGCGCCAGCGCAGACGGCGCGCTACTGGCGTGTGGGTCAGTGGAGCGGCTAGTGAGGGTGTGGGACCTCTGCACGGGCGCGCCCACGGCCGTGCTGCACGCGCACGCGGGTGAGTGACCGGTACTAGTATGCGCCAGTGTAGACGCACGCGCTACTAGCGAGATAACCGACGTGTGCGCCAGCGCAGACGGCGCGCTACTGGCGTGTGGGTCAGTGGAGCGGCTAGTGAGGGTGTGGGACCTCTGCACGGGCGCGCCCACGGCCGTGCTGCACGCGCACGCGGGTGAGTGACCGGTACTAGTATGCGCCAGTGTAGACGCACGCGCTACTAGCGAGATAACCGACGTGTGCGCCAGCGCAGACGGCGCGCTACTGGCGTGTGGGTCAGTGGAGCGGCTAGTGAGGGTGTGGGACCTCTGCACGGGCGCGCCCACGGCCGTGCTGCACGCGCACGCGGGTGAGTGACCGGTACTAGTATGCGCCAGTGTAGACGCACGCGCTACTAGCGAGATAACCGACGTGTGCGCCAGCGCAGACGGCGCGCTACTGGCGTGTGGGTCAGTGGAGCGGCTAGTGAGGGTGTGGGACCTCTGCACGGGCGCGCCCACGGCCGTGCTGCACGCGCACGCGGGTGAGTGACCGGTACTAGTATGCGCCAGTGTAGACGTACGCGCTACTAGCGAGATAACCGACGTGTGCGCCAGCGCAGACGGCGCGCTACTGGCGTGTGGGTCAGTGGAGCGGCTAGTGAGGGTGTGGGACCTCTGCACGGGCGCGCCCACGGCCGTGCTGCACGCGCACGCGGGTGAGTGACCGGTACTAGTATGCGCCAGTGTAGACGCGGGCGCTACTAGCGAGATAACCGACGTGTGCGCCAGCGCAGACGGCGCGCTACTGGCGTGTGGGTCAGTGGAGCGGCTAGTGCGGGTGTGGGACCTCTGCACGGGCGCGCCCACGGCCGTGCTGCACGCGCACGCGGGTGAGTGACCGGTACTAGTATGCGCCAGTGTAGACGCGGGCGCTACTAGCGAGATAACCGACGTGTGCGCCAGCGCAGACGGCGCGCTACTGGCGTGTGGGTCAGTGGAGCGGCTAGTGAGGGTGTGGGACCTCTGCACGGGCGCGCCCACGGCCGTGCTGCACGCGCACGCGGGTGAGTGACTGGTACTAGTACGCGCCAGTGTAGACGCGGGCGCTACTAGCGAGATAACCGACGTGTGCGCCAGCGCAGACGGCGCGTTACTGGCGTGTGGGTCAGTGGAGCGGCTAGTGAGGGTGTGGGACCTCTGCACGGGCGCGCCCACGGCCGTGCTGCACGCGCACGCGGGTGAGTGACCGGTACTAGTATGCGCCAGTGTAGACGCACGCGCTACTAGCGAGATAACCGACGTGTGCGCCAGCGCAGACGGCGCGCTACTGGCGTGCGGGTCAGTGGAGCGGCTAGTGCGGGTGTGGGACCTCTGCACGGGCGCGCCCACGGCCGTGCTGCACGCGCACGCGGGTGAGTGACCGGTACTAGTATGCGCCAGTGTAGACGCGGGCGCTTCTAGCGAGATAACCGACGTGTGCGCCAGCGCAGACGGCGCGCTACTGGCGTGTGGGTCAGTGGAGCGGCTAGTGAGGGTGTGGGACCTCTGCACGGGCGCGCCCACGGCCGTGCTGCACGCGCACGCGGGTGAGTGACCGGTACTAGTATGCGCCAGTGTAGACGTACGCGCTACTAGCGAGATAACCGACGTGTGCGCCAGCGCAGACGGCGCGCTACTGGCGTGTGGGTCAGTGGAGCGGCTAGTGAGGGTGTGGGACCTCTGCACGGGCGCGCCCACGGCCGTGCTGCACGCGCACGCGGGTGAGTGACCGGTACTAGTATGCGCCAGTGTAGACGTACGCGCTACTAGCGAGATAACCGACGTGTGCGCCAGCGCAGACGGCGCGCTACTGGCGTGTGGGTCAGTGGAGCGGCTAGTGAGGGTGTGGGACCTCTGCACGGGCGCGCCCACGGCCGTGCTGCACGCGCACGCGGGTGAGTGACCGGTACTAGTACGCGCCAGTGTAAACGCGGGCGCTACTAGCGAGATAACCGACGTGTGCGCCAGCGCAGACGGCGCGCTACTGGCGTGTGGGTCAGTGGAGCGGCTAGTGAGGGTGTGGGACCTCTGCACTGTTGTCGACTGCTGAGGACGCCTGCCATTTTTTTATTGTCGTCTGTATGTTAGATCTTTTGTATACATGTATGTGATTGTGCTCCTTGTCTACAGGCACAATAACAGCAGTCCACTGGGCGCCGTTGGCCCACGACGTGCGGTGGCTGGCCTCCACGTCCACCGACGGATCAGTTGCGTTTTGGACGTGTGCTGATGGACAGTTTTTGTCGCAGGTGAGTTTGAACAGACATTGCTATTTCTGAGTGCCATCTGTCACTGTGATAG
>CAUZXH010000181.1:134944-182794 GCA_963584085.1 Pyrausta aurata
TTTTAGAATAAGATAAATATAAAAATCACAATTTAAATTGGTTAATTACGTATTGAAAACTATATGACACCTTGCTCACTAGACCGTTCCGTTACCGACCAACACCGTCGCGTCCCATGCACAGAGCGTATCAGAACCGGCAAAATACGGTGAGACGGTGATTCAGAACGCTATCAACCCGTTTAGTGGGCAAGGTAGAGCGTATTGTGTTTCTTTTCGTGCCTGACATAAACCTAGCACGGTCACGGTATGCTACCGTGCAGTGGGAAAGACCTTTAGAACTCACCGTTTTTACTTCCACCCTTAGCAACAGAAGCGATGAACGGCAACCACGACCCGTCGGCGGCTAACGGCGACCATTCCGACTCGAGTTCGGAGTCGGAAACGCTGGCGGCCACGTCGAGGCGAGTCCACGCCAGGAGTGCGAGGGAAAGTCATGATTCGTGGGACAGCGACGCACCGCTGCATACACATACCAAAGGTATTATAGACGTATTTTAATAGGTGCAGTATAGGTAGTAATAGTTTCATAGGTACACCTAAAAAAGTAAAGTTAGCCTGTAGCATCCCACTGCTGGGCAAAGGCCTTACCTCAAAAATGAGGTAGTATGAGGCATACTCCACCACGCGGGCTCAGTGCGGATTGGCGGAGGGGTGTTTGCAAGGCAAGCGACCAACTTTGCTGTCAGTTTTTTTTAATCAAGCCGCCCATAATCAAACATCAACAGGTATTTTAGAAGTATTTTCATAGGTGCAGTATAGGTGCCTATTATTTAAATTTTAGTCAAATCTACTATGTAGGATACCTAGATCCTAATCCTGAAGCATCCTAATGCTCCAAACTAGAAGTGGGAGAACATTTCATTGAAATAACTTTGGTTTCATTACTTTTAGTAATGACAGCCAGCCGTTTGGTCAATTCCAACGTCCCCCAATAGTTTGTGGCGCTATCGTCGCGCACGGTCCGAATACCAAAGTAGACACTGTTGTAGTATTATTTATATAAGCAAAGTACAATGTATAACTTATGTGAAATTTTATAGGCAAAGGCGTCGGCAAGAAGAGTAAAAGCAGCAGCAACAGCACGGAGCCCGTACCCAGCACGAGCGCGGCGCCACATGGTGAGTTTGATAAATGTAGGACATGGACGTGGAACGGAATGTAAGAAGTAAGAGGTGACAGACGAGAGAGACTGAGAAAGGATATGAACTTTTGAATTTGAATTTTGTATGAGGAACGCGAAAGTTGACGTTATGATTGAAATGTGAGGAGAGTGTAAGAGTGTGAAGAGTATGCTGTACCTAAATAAACAAGTACACCACTATTGCGAATTTCGTCTAATTCCTATATTAGAGGCTTATTATTGTAAAATAAATATTTGCATGCTATTTGTCAATGGCTTCATGGGCTGGACATCAAATTGATTGTAAACCTTCTATGTACCCCGGTTAAATGCAAATAAATCATTCATTCATTATACTTATCATCATTACAGTCCACTGCTTTAAATTCAATAAAATGTGTATACACCTGCAAAGGTAGATCCAAGTGAAACCTGTTTTAGTATAAGACCTTTGTACAACCTTGTTTCAATACGCAATAAATATCATTTCATTTCATTTCACTACTGAACATAGGCCTCCCTCAACGTTTTCCACATCAAACCGATCACAGTGTGATCCTGAGATCTTTACAAGGTCGTCTGTCCGTCTTGTCGGTGGATGTTTTACGTTGCGTCTTTGGTCGAAAGGTCTCCAATCTAGAACTGTTCTGCCCCAACGGCCATCAGCTCTTTGCGCCATGTGCTCTCCCCATTGCCAACATACAGATAGTCTTCTTAAATGCATAACTATCCAGTATAGTCTGTGCGTTAGCAACTGAGTCGTAAGGCCATATTATGTCAATAGAGATATTAATATGCAGCGCGCCGCATTACCCATAAACGTTTTTTCTCATTGCACTCTACCATACCATGACCGTGCAAGGGACGTGTCAGGCACGAACATGACATTTTGTACATAGGGAGTTTTCAAGGCAACAAAACGATCTAGCTTGGTTTAATTTTCAGAAAATGTTTTTTTTCCATATTTTTATGATAGCTCGGTGGGTAAAGATCGCGGCCACTAGGGTTCAGACCCAAGTGTACCCTCTTTTTCAACCAGATATTATTATTAGTACGAGAGCCCACGACCAAAACCATGTCTCATAGCAATACGGCAAAAACCCTATAAAATTGTTAGATTGTATGATTCTGAACGCGACTACGCGTGTAGTAACGGTCGAAAGTGTAGCAACTGCGTGGGAGGCCATTTCTGCTGTGTCAATAAAAAAAGACAGTCGGTATTATAGCAATACGTCTGATAGTGAAAATGTACATAGATTTTATAATTGTATTACGAAAAAGTTTGTTTTCAGACATTTTGCGCGTAGCATATAGCCTGAGCGCATTTTTGAAAATGTCAACAAATTTAGCCGACCTGTATCATAGCAATACGGATATATTTTTTTTTCAACTTTTCGTATTGCTGCCATGATTACCAAAAACCTGTTTTCAGACATTTTGCGCGTAGCATATAGCCTGAGCGCATTTTTGAAAATACACTTAATTTGTCTGATATAAATTTTTTGCACATGTGGACAACTTATTTTATCATGTCCAACAATTTTCAGACATATTGCTATGATACCGATCGGTAAAATTTGTTAACATTTTCAAAACGGTCTCAAAATTTAATGCGTTCACATTTCCGTCTGAAAATTGTTTTGTTCGCATCAAATAACCAAAATTTACTAATAAAAAAGATTTTCAGACGTATTGCTATGAGACATTTTTTTTGTCTCATTTTTTATTTTTGTAAGTGATTTTACGGGTTTGCGCTACACCACTAACGTCTGAAAAATATGTTTCTGGTATCTCAGATCTATCATTTAACTACAGTCTGCAAATCAGACATATTGCTATGATGCAGTTCGGTAAAATTCTTTGACAATTTTGAAAATTCGGTCAGATCAAACGCTACGCGGAAAATTTCTGATATTGGTATTTTTGAGTTCAAGATAATCGTATCTATCGATTTGATGCGGTTTTGGTCATATTGCTATGAGACAAAAATTTTGGTCGTGGGCTCTCGTACTATATGTTTTGTTCAATCGACAGTGACGTACGTTCAAACGAACGGCCTGCCCTCCGGCTCGGAAGGCGAGAACCTCCTCTGCGCGGCGTCGGACAGCAACAGCGCCGACTCCGCCGAGTACCGCGACATCGAGGTCGTGGAGGAGGAGCTGGCCGAGGACGAGCTGGAGCTCACGTACGAGGAGCCCGAGGAGGTTGTCGAGGTGAGTGGTTCCGGAGACGAATGGCAAAAAACGGAAACCTTATAGTTTCGCCAAGTCTGTTTGTCCGTCCGTATGTCACAGCCACTTTATTCTGAAACTATTTGTAAAGCACAGTTGAAACTTGGTAGGTAGGTGTATCCTGTTAACCGCTTTACGATCTCAAAAAAAAATGATGACATTTACGGGGGGCTCCCATATGTTCAGGTCTTAAAAATTACATAGAGGTTCCTAAAAACATTTTTTCAGTTAGTCAAACATTTCTAAGAGTCGCTCCCAAAGAGGTGGGAACATTTTTAGCTTATGGTAGATCCACACCACCCGGTGGCATGTGCCTGCATGGCCGCCGGCATTGCTGTCATGCCGCGGCGACATTTTCTATATTATCTAACTAGTCCTTACGTAGGCCTACAGCAAAGCGGCCGGGTGGTGCGGATGCACAAAGTCAAGTCAGCAAACAAACAAACAAGTCAGCGCAAATAAATTAAACAATAGTGTCCTGATAGAATAAGCGCTAATGTGAGCCGTTTCCTGCTGAACACACTACCTATTTTTCAGGTCTCATAAATTGAAATAACCTTTTATACCAAGCAATTATTTCCTTTCCTGCAGACGGTGCGTCCCATCCGAGTGTCGCGGAAGCGGCGGCTGGCGAGCGACTCTGCGAGCGGCAGTTCTCAGGAGCGGCACTGGACGAACGAGCCGCAACGCACCAAAAGGTTAGAGTCTGATTAGTTTCGATGCTGTATTACCTGATAATGGTGCAGTATAGATTTTGATATCGTCTATTGTTAATGGGAGACTAAAAAAGATATGTTCACAAAAATGCCAAGATCATGTAAATTTATTAAAATGTAATTCATCGGACTATATTAAATCTCAATATGATTTATTAAAATGGAAGTTAAATTAGATAATAATATGCGTTTCTCTGAGAAATATGTTCAAAATTGTCATTCCTTTTTTCGTAAACAGACCATAAGCCGTGCTCTACGCAATGTATCGCGCGGTGTGGCGCACGCACACGCTAAACGCGTCCATTGTATGCGCGCGCGTCGCTACGCCTGAGCGTACATTGCGGCTCATAAATAAATGATTTATTTTAAAAGTCGTCTTCCAGCGATCATTTTTGTTACATACGATTGGGTTTGATGTACTAGTTTGAGATTAAACTTCTCACGTTCGATTGCGAGCGCGTTAAGATTTCGAAACATTTTATATGGGAAAGATAAAGTTGAGGTAGATGGCGCTGTAAATTTTCCATACAAAATTCTAACGTGTTCGCAATCGAACGTTAGTGGAAAAACTCAAACTAAGCCCTCTGAATGCGAGGTTCAAGGCTTCGTTAAGCCTTTAGTTAGACCCTGTAGAAGCGGAGCTGAGCTGAAATGTGTGAAAATGACTACAATCATCTATCACTATCTGCCTTTGTCAGCGTTATTTGACGCCGCTTTTCGCCATTTTACAGGACCCGAGAACGTTTCACGTCCGTTTCATCTGTGTCGTCTGTGTCGTCGGCGCGCTCGGCGGCGGGCTCGGCGGGCGCGCGCTACGAGTCCGACCGCTCCTACCGCCCGCGCTACTCCACCGACGACGACGCGCCGCTGCACTTGTACAGGTGATCCACAAGTCTATATACCCCACTGCTGGGCACAGCGCTCCATTCGCAACCAGTGTGGCAACGCACCGACTGGACCGAACCACCTGTTTCGTCAAACATATGATGCGTGTCCTGGCTTCAACTCTACAAAGGTCGATGAGTTTGTAGAATAAACTTTCTCGCTGTGGGTCGTACGGTTAGAGCCTCGTCACAATACGAATTTCAATGTGGTGCGAGTTCTGAACAGAAGCCTTCATGAAAACAGAATTTAGGCCGAAGGATGTTGTGTATCGCCGGTTCCGTGCCTGACACTAAGCTGCGCAACGTTGACTCAAAATTACAGTGGGGACCTCATATTGAAGCCCTAGCTGGAAGGCTTAGCTCAGCTGCCTTTGCAGTTAGAAAAATTAGGTATCTGACTGATGTTGAAACGGCGAGGCTTGTATATTTTAGTTACTTCCACAGTATTATGTCTTACGGTAGCGACATTCACCCATATAACACAAGAAATAAACACAAGCTTGTCGTTCCTAACTTCAGATTAGTTAAAACTAGTAATTCGTTTATGGGAAATTGTATAAAATTCTTTAATAATATACCACACAATCTTGTCGAATTGCCGGTTGATAATTTTAAGAAACACGTTAAAACACGCTTATGTCTTAAGGCTATTATAAGGTTCAAGACTATCTAAACGACACGAATGTGTGGTCCGTCCAGCCTGCACCGACTGATGTACTTACCTTTGATGATTTTGATTTTACGGCAGCTAGTGGTGACTGAGTTTGTTCCGGCGTTTCTTCTCAGCACTTGCCTAATTGTCTGTGTTCTGTCTCGAAGCGCTGGTAGGGCCCAAAAGATAAGGAGACATGTTTCGCACATTTATTTTAATTTTTATATTTGACGTTCATAAGTGTCATTTCATGACCTAAATTGAAATAAAGATTTTGAATTTGAATTTGAATTTAGGAAAGTGGAACTAACGCTGTCAAATTCAAAAATGCGGTTGCCAGATCGGGTGTAGCGAAATCTCCCCAGTCTTATAATAGAAAAATCCTATTTTCTCTTTTGTTTTATTTTCGTACGTGTTCTGTGTAAACGTATGTATATGATTGTTTTTAAATACCGTAGAGCAAAACACCTAAAATAAAATTTTAATTTTCAATGGTTTTTTATTATTAATACAATTGGTTTACGCCTAAAATCGGTAGAACATACATGATCATCTTATGGTAGCAAATGCCTTCAACGACATTTCCATCCAAGAAATCTTTTCTTTGACTTTGCCATGGATGGGTAACAAAGACCCTAATAAATAATAGACTCCCTAAATCAAGGGTGATTTTCTAGCTCTGGCTACCTTATTGAATGCTAGCGCCCCCCTGTCAATGTCATGTATTGGCCAGCAGATCCTTGTCGCACTGTATTATCTGTCTACCCCTATGTTAGATGTGTTAATTGTTGACAGACAACGCCAAGAGGGCGGTAACTCGGACACGCCGCGGCCCGGCCCGTCCGGATCCCGCCGCCACAACGGACACGCGAGGGTAAGTTGTGTTTTTTTTTTTCAAACTATTTTGTTCCGGTAATAAATACACAACCCGACATTATTTTAATTTTTGTTCCCAGTAACGGTCTGGTACTGCACCGTACCATACCATGACCGTGCTAGCAGCGCATCAGACACGATAAGCAACACGATACGCTGTACTATAAATACACAGACACACGGGGATTAACGCGATCGCGATAAACATAATTACCTTGTTTTTGCCTGACTCTCCACTATGCCCAGTGCCCACTGAATGGAATGACCGTATTTTTTGCTTTTATGATGCAAGTATACAACCCGTATGATACGTATGCAACACGTGTCTCGTTCGTCATCAAATGACATTAGAATGAAGTTAAGGCAATGCGCTTACAACGCCTTTAAAACTGTTATTAGACGCGGTTACAACCTATATGCTCACCGGCTTAGCAACGTCGCGTGTCAGCACTGGCGCAAATAACGCTCCATGCATGACACGCGACGGTGTTGGTCGGTGACGGAACGGTCTTGTGGAAGCAGGTTCATAGTTTTCAATACAAAGAATATTTATTTGCCTGGACACTTTCCTAGCACGGTCAGGGTATGATACGTTGTAGTGGACAGTGGTCATACGACAATCGCGATATTTTTTGCTCATATCAATAATGGTAACAGGTAACTTAACTTAAAATATTCACGAAATACTTTTTGCCTAAAAAGAGGTTACAATATGACGTGTATTTGTTTGCCTACAGTCGAGCCGAATCCTAAAGTTACGTATGACGTTTGTCAATTTGGCATTACTACAATAAGTAAGTTTGAGTAAGATGACGACCTTACTCACTCATACTTATCACTAGTAATGCCATGGATCTTCTGGCCAACGGTGACAGTCGGAACTAACGCTGTCGAATTCAAAAATCCGGTTGCCAGATCGAGTGTTGGAAGTTTCCCCAATCTTACAAGAGATTTTCCGATTCTCCCTTTCATTTTATTTTCGTACGTGTTCTGTGTAAAGTAACTATTAATATGATTGTTTTTAAATACCGTAGAGCTAAACTCCTTAAATAAAATTTGAATTTTCAATGGTTTTTATTGATAATACAGTTGTTTTGCGCCTAAAATCGGTGGAACATACTTGATATGTCTCTTATGGTAGAAAATGCCTTCTACGACGTTTCCATCCTAGTAATCCTTTCTTTGACTTTGCCGTGGTTGGGTAAAAAAGCTCGCTAGAAAAGGAGATAAATAAAAATAATAGCCTAATAAATAATAGACTCCCTGAATCAAGGGAGATTTTCTTGCTCTGGCTACCCTTATTCAAAAAGCGCTCCCCTGACAATGTCATCCGTTGGCCAGAAGATCCTTGTCGACTGTAGTCAATGGTACGAAACCCTTCGTGCTCGAGACCGACTCGCACTTGGCCGGTTTTATCTAACAACTATCCCAACTAGCAGGGTGTATCGCTCCGAGCGCGGCGCGTCCCCCGCCAGTACAACGAGGACAGCGAGGAGGACTCCGTGGCGGCCATCAGCAAGCGCACGCAGCACCACCACCAGCAGCAGCGCCGGCAGCAGCAGCAGCAGCGCAGGAGGCAGCACCACGCCGCGCAGGCGAGTTGATCATCATCATCTTCATTATCAGCCAACGGACGTCCACTGGCTGAACATAGGCCTTCCCCACAGCTTTCCACATCGACCGATCACAAGTGGTCTGCATCCAGTGTGATCCTGCGATCTTGCGCCTTTGGTCGAAGGGTCTCCAATCTAGAACTTTCTGCCCCAACGGCCACCAGTTCTTTGCGCTATGTTGAGTTGATAATGTCTCTTAAAATATTGACGGTTTACATTTTTATAGACAATGATATAGATAGTGCCATCCACGAAGGCGCGCGCCATTTTTCGTTCTAATCGTTTTATGTACATGTGTGGAAGTTTTTGCCAACATTTGATGATGCTATAATAAATATAATTAGTATATATTTATTATATGATATTAAAATATTTGCCACACACCCCACACCCCGCACTTTTCTTAATCAAAAATGAACGGCGCGCGCCTTCGTGGATGGCACTATCTATAAGAAAATGTAGTCTGGAAGTTTGTCATTCGTCCCATAAATGTTGTGTCAAAATTGAAAAAGTCATAAGCATTCTCTGAGCTTTGAAATTGTAAGCACTGGGCAGCGGCTTGACTAGAATAGGTTAGTTTCCATTAAGAACAAATCACAATGTTGGAAGTTTCTAATGATTAATTCTGATATGGAGATTCATTTATTAATTAAAATATGTTAGGATTAGTAATATTTTAAATAATTAAAGGCAATTGACCAATGGCCGTAGTAGATTTGACTAATATTTGAGGACAGCATCGAGTTTACTTATTTTCAGTTAATATGTAGCCCTTAATGCCAGAAGTATAATTCATACTAAATTTCCCCAAAAAAAAGTTATAGCTGAATATAAACTCTGAATTTCGCTAAGGGTCGATTTTTCAATGGTCAGATAAAACATATCAGACTGTTATATTAAAAAAGCCACAGAAATAAAAACATGACAGTTACGTATGATCGCTAGGCGACGTATTCAAATTAGCCTTATTGTATTTTGTATAACAAATATTTATATTCTGACTATTAATAAATCAGCCTTTAGAACTATTAAAATTTTAAAAAATCCTGGGAAAATCTCTGAGGATATTGATATTTGTTTCGAGTATACAATTTAGGCATTAGTTTCGTTGTTGGCCGTGGCTTGGCCAAGGTGCTTATTTCCTATTTGATAGAAAATGTATAGGAAAGTTTTCAAAGTCTGGAAGCTTGACATTATTGCTATACATTTTGTGTTCTCGTGGTCAACTGTATTTATTATTATTGGCTTTATATGTAATCTATTCATGTTATATTTAAAAAAAAATGCCCTTGTCCCTTTACAAATAAATTACAAAGCAATTCCCTTCCACAGAGTATAGCGACAGTGGACGCGGACCACGACTACTTCAACGGGCACGCGCCCGCCGGGGAACACTCCGCTCATAATGGTAACATTATTATAATTATTTTTTTATTTGACACACACAAAAAAAATTAAATAAAAAACAAAAGATATCAAAATAAAAAATAAAAATTAAAAAAATGAGACGGAACAAAAACACAAAGCCACACAATCCGGCAAAAATATGCTAACCTACGAAGGTGTACAATTATACAACCGTCTACCCACCGATATAAAAAAAAGTGAATCGCTCGAAACTTTTAAAAAAAAATTGGCACATTATGTTAAAGAACATTTTTCTTGTAAATTACTGAGAGATACTCAATGATATACCTACTTTATTTTTGCAATCAACGATGACTAATAACATTAACCTACTTGAATTGTGTACATTTATTGCAATGGCTCAAACTAACAAACGGATACCTACCTACTTATCGTAGCAGCGACTCGACATGCTCATCTTATAAAATTATATTAAGTACTAACTATTTCTTAGTTTTAAGTTTCCATGTAAGTGACATGAATTTGTCTTAATGGAAATAAAGATTCTTTAAACCCAAAGCCTCAAGGTGTGCCAAAAATGACCCCGCTCAGTATATGTCGTGACAGCAGATGGTAAGCATGCCACGACACTGATTTTCAGCGGGAACCTTTGCTAAGTGCTGGGTGGAATTGCACTTGTAAAAAGCAACTGTGTGTGCAGGCGTGCGCCCGGATAGCGTAAGACGCGGGGTTCGATTCCTCGTCTGACAGTTATTTTTTACAAATGCAATTTATATTATTAAGTTTGTATGGTGACAAAATACTATAAAAACCAAAATGAAATTATAGTAAGATTATTATTACTTCGTTACTAAAACTAGCTCGCACAAAAATGGCTATTTGTGTGTGCAAAGATTTTGATCTTCTATTTTCTATGTGGTAAAGTCTTTCTGCTTTATTTGAAAGTATTTTATTATACATTGAATAGCGAAGCGTTATCAATTTCCAAGTTGAATTTATTCTGTAATGAATAACTACTTGGCCCGCTGTTGCAAAAACAGTTGCGTAGATGGCGCTGACGTCATGCATATGCGTGAAATGACGTATCCATATTAGACCAGAAATATTGACATATTGGAACATATTAATTTAAAGATAATATTAATATTGGAAAGAGCGTGGACCCGGTTAGCCAGAGGTTGCGGGTTCGAGTCTCGCCCGTGCGAATTTTTGATTACTTATTTTATCTTATAATCGATAGTTTTTGTTGAATTTGAAGAACTGTGTGGAAGATTAGAAAAAACTGGCTAAATTAATCAACATTATTATCAGCAGTAGGAGCTAATTGATATTTATTTTAATTCAACTCATTTGCTTTTAGAGTGGTGTTGATCCGCAAGAGACCGAGTGAATGCGTGAGTAACAGAATGAGGGTGAATGGATATTAATTATAATTTGTAAGTTTGTTACCGAACAATTGGTATATTTGGATGCATGAACGTTGTTCACTATTAAATGTAATGTGCCATGTTTTATATTGTACGCCATAGTGGCATGTTGTAGAGGTAGAGTCCTGTTTTCTAAGCAATAATATCAGCTGTAAAATACCTATTACTTAAGCAATAAATGATATTTTGATATGTTTGTTTTAAAAGGTTGTTGTAAAAGCATTAAGCATGATGTGATGGTAAAGCCAGTTTTAATTTGCTTGTCGGATATTGTAAAATCAATCTTTTTATAACTTTTAATCTAAAATATTAGTTAGTGAAATTATTTGACTATTACATTTATAAAGATATCAGTGTTAAACAATGAATTACTTGTATAGGTTATGATTTTGTTTATACTCAGATTTTTAATTAGATAGACCAAAATGACAGCTTCCATCGAACTTTTTATTTCATAATGTTGCTAGCGTAGTACCCATAGTGTTGTAACAATTCAATTGTATGCGATTAATTGAACTTGTGATATCAATTTCCATTAATGTGATTTAACTTATTAGGATAAATTATACATGTTAAACGTTACATAAAGCTACAAATAAACTTAATTCATAAAACAGTTTTTGTAAGTAGTAGATAAATCTAGGTTTCTCTTGCAAATGCAATATTTTTGTATGGTGTTACCTATTTTGACTTTTCAATACCTTCTGTAAATTAATTTATTAAAATAATTATGTTTTTTGTAGGATTCCTGATTTTTATAAACAGATTTTACAATTGAATGAAATTGAAACTTTCGATCATTTAGGACCAAAACTATTTTTAAATTACGAAAAAGTGGCCACCCACCAAATGTCATTTTGGTATATCTAATTAAAAATCAGAGAATCAATTAAAGATCATTAAAAATTTTAAAATTAATAATTTCGTTCTAAAGGAATGACAATATCCAACGAGCAAAGAAAAAAGGACTTAGCAACATATTTTATCTTTAGTGGATTATTTTTACTAAGTAGTTATTTCACGTTTTTGCTTGTATTTTTTTTCGAGGTTATGTGATATTTCTATTGTATGTTTACTCGTTACTTTCGGGATTATTAATAAGTGAATTGTTTCTCTCACATTGCAGGTGCCCCGAGTACACCTCCAGTATCAATATCATCGCGAGGACGGGTGCGCAAACTCACCGCCAAAGCGCGGGGGCTGCTGCGGGAATGAGCTGGTTGTCTCTCTCGCACTCACGGCCTGACAGCTACACTCGTCTCTTTCGCACACAGCGTGTAAACTAGTCCGCACAGGCGGTAAGCTACACCCGTTTTCTTCGCTCTCAGAGCTGTCAACACTGTCACATCACACACAGCTAGCGAACTACGCCCGTCCCTTTCGTTCATGCAGTTGGTGAACTACATCCGTCTCCTTCGCACAACGTACGACAGCTGTGGTAAGAGCGAGATGGCTAGCTGCTCACATTTATAGCTAACGAGTTATAGTAAACGCAAGGACTCGTGGTTGGCGGAGCAATAAAAAGTGCAAAGAGACAGCGCACATCATTATTGTATACAAGCGTATGTTTGAAAATGTGCTTTTGCATGCAATTTGTATAATAGATAGTCCAGTTATTCGCGCGTGCGCATCCCTGTTTCAAAAGTGATTTATGGCATCGATTGCCGCGAGTCGTTGCGTTTAGTATACAGGGTGCGGCCTGTAATAGGAGCAAAAAATTAAAATGTAAGCCCTTTAGGTAACCAGTAATCAATTCTATATGGTTTTAATTTATTATAATGAAAAATAAATTTATTGATATTTTCTAACAAAATAAATCGAATCAGCAATGTATTGCAAACAAAAGAGTCCAGTCATAGAACTTAACATTGTCATTTACTACAACGAGTTAGCGATTTTGATAAACATTGACTAGAGATTATAACTTTGGATTACTATAACTTTTAGTTATAGCATTTTGGAGCACTATGATCAGGTCAAGGTAACTACGAATACTCTGTAGAATCATTGATTAAATTTTTGCTCCTATTACAGGCCTCACGCTGTATATCAAACATCATCTCTATTTATTGTATGATATAAATAAAAGACGACTATTTCACTTGAGGTGTTCGTGCACGGTGTTCAACTCGAATTTAATGTTATAATGTGTAAATGTAAAAAAAGGACACTCGTGATATTATGTGTGCACACAAAGAAATAAAAATACGGCTGACATTTTGCAATACACTGTGTACTTATGAATCAAATAAGTGTTATTCTCAACAGACAAAATACATAATTGTCACCTAAATATTCATAAATATTTTTTTTCTTATTGATCTGTAAAAAAGCAGCCATTGACTGGCTATTAGCTCGGATATCTCTTAGTGCTCATTCTCAACACTTATTTTCTATTTTATTATAGTCAAATATTAAGTTTGAGTAAGTAAATTGATAGTTGGCCTGATATTTAACTTCGATTGAATCGGTTTAAAAATCTGCTGACTGATTAAAACATAGACTTATATGTATTTAACTAGACACGCTGTTCAGAACAAATTTTGTGTTACATTTTCTAAAATGACAGAAGTGAAGTGTTGCCATTGAATATGTTTAATTTCTCCTGTGCGGATGCGGATTATTGTCGTGCTTCTTAGGAAAGTCAATCTTAAGCTACTAAAGCATATACATTTAAATACATTATGATATTTTAAATCGTTTTCAAGTATTAGAGAAAATTAATAACTTAAAAAACTCAAAAAGAAATCACATCGATCCTTTTTTGTCATTTCTCCCAAACATGACAATCGCCATTACAACAGCAGCACTGAACTGTCAAAGGTAGCAAAGAGTAATCGAACAGATATGACACGTCGCTGGTTTTTAGTTTTCTGCCTAAGATTCGATATAAGTACTTACGTTTATATATTTTTTATTCGAGTGATAGGTAATGTTTTATATATGAAAATATTTGATGATAGATCCTCAAAAATAATTAAGGGTCAATAATTAACAAACTACCAATATAATTACAACATAATTTGTACTTATCTAACAATACAACTGCTGTCAGTACAACATACAGATTTTTACTTAAAATCAGTTTTTTGCTAGTCTTGTAACATTGTAAACAATCTTGACATTCATTTTTAACGAAATGATTCATTTTAAAATAAGATAAACTCAAATAAAATCCTACTGGCCGATTTTCTTATTAGACAGTAATTCATTCATTTCTACCTATGAGACTTTTGTTTGGCATGTCTGTTTTTGGTTGATCTTTGGTTTTCTATGGAAATTGTGAGAAAACTAAAATTAATACTTTTATGCCTCAAATTAATCATTGAATCACTTAGATTTACTACCAACAATTTAACAAAATTATCGCTGACAAAGTAGGTGAAAATACGGGCACTTAAACACATATTTACGTAATTTATCTATTTCGTCTTTTGACGTAAGGAACGTTTTGACGTGGTAGTTTCTGGTAACAGACTAAATGCAGATGCTCCATCTGGCCTAAACTTACCGTACCACAAAATTTGTTCTAAACAGCCTGTCTAGTGTAACATAGAGGTCGTTGGATTAAAAATATAGTTAGTGTAATTATTTTTAATTGTAATCTCTCGTACAAAATAGCACAAAATTAGGTCTTGTGCAACAGCACCGAGACATGCAATGTTGCTATATTTTAATAGTTCATCTTATTAGTCTGATATTTCATTTGTTCATTCCTTAATCTTTTTTTTTATAAATTGACACTTATTTTATTGAATTACAGATTTGAATGTACGCATTTAAATAAACAAATAAAATTCTATGACTATAGTTCAGAATTGACTCATAAAAACAGGTTTCAATGCTATACAAATGAATCGGTTTTTCAGTGGTAAAACTATTAGTACTCGTTAATATGTTTACGTACACTTTGATGCTGACTAGTCTTCATCTTCGCCAGCAAATCGTTGCTCAATTTGACAAAAATACAGGCGTTTAAGTCCAAAAGATAGTGTCAGGTTTAAACCAAAGACTAAGGTTACCCGATCAAATAGAAATGTATTCTTCATGTGGAAATGACATTGTCACATCATATTTGGTTGATTGGGTAATATTTTAGTATGGTTCTAAGTCTGGTACTATGTTTTAAAATTTTGAATTAACGTAATCATTATTCATTATAGAATTATTTGTGAAAATCATAGTTTTTTTGTCTAAGTACGTACCTATCGATTTTACTACATAATTAAGTTACCTGAATATTGTAAACTATGTCATGATATCAGTTTGCAAACGGTTTCTGAGAGTCAAGGTAGCTATTTTGTATTTAAAATGGCGCTCGTTTAATTGACATTTCAGAGGAACTACTATAAATCATCAATAATGAAATATTATGTGCCCTTACGATTAACAAAAAACAAGTGTTCATATTTGTCAAATTCGACAGGGCCTAAAAAACATAGCACATCTTAAAACTGACAAATGATCAAATTGGCTCAATGTAAAAAAAAAAGTGTGGATTGTTATTTTTTGTACGCAATGATGCGTGTGATTTATAAATGTTTAGGTTTAAAAAACCCACTTTCAGAGACGCATTTTGAAATTAAATATTTCTTTTGTCATTTTATTAATATTTTTTTCATTATTTCATGTAAATTGATATCGATTTCAAATCCCGTCTCTGAAAGCGGTACTAGATGTTCATTATGATAGTGTAGGTAAGAGAACAAACGGTTTTGATAACTGTGACATTGTAAAGTGAACTCTAAGAGCTAGCGTGTAAGTGTTACTGTGACTGTAAATATAGCGTTACGTTGTGTGGGTGTGCGCGGTGATACCAAACAAATAAATGACTATTTTGTAACTACAACTTGTTTTATTTTATTTTTAGTGATACTTCGAGTTTCAGAGAGGTGAGGTGCTCGTAGCGCAGTGGTGGCAGCGCTTTGATAGTAATACCGAAGTTAAGCAACTTACGGCGCGGTCGGTGTTTGGATGGGTGACCATTCCGATTTCCGATCTCCGTGCTTCGAAGGCACGTTAAGCAGTTGGTCCCGGCTAATATCGATTGATAATAGTCGTTACGCCTAGTCAGAGGCCCTATGGGCGGCTTGATAACATCTGACAGCAGGGTTGGTCGCTTGCCTTGCAAACACCCCTCCACCAATCCGCACTGTGGAGTATGGCTCATACTACCTCACATTTGAGGTAAGGCCTTTGCCCAGCAAAAAAAGACGAATTTGAACTTGAACACATGGAAATGTAAGACCATTGCACTGTCAATGATTTGCTTTTTATATATTAGCGAAACATGAGCAATTTTTATTGTTTGTAATATCAATTTATACCATGTTTTGAGCAAATAAACGAATTATGATTATGAAATTACGGACGACATGGATTATAAAACGGGGCCTGTGAGTTTAAATTACGCTTAGGCGCTGGCTCCACGAGCGAGAGAATCGCGGCGATATTATCGTCGTGCCACGTATTTCTATACACTCTACGGAACCGTCTCCACACGGCGATGCGACGAGTGGCAATGGGCGCGCGAAACGTCATTACATGGTCGCTGGCCCGCCGCGACTAGCAGGGGGCCCGCCGCGCGCTCGCGACGAGAGCGCAGCGGGCGCGCTGTCATACGCAGCGTCATTTCAGCGTTGCCTCTCGTTTTTTTTTTCTTTTGCAACTCGTCGTCAAGGAAACGCGGCGATACCGTTACGAGTCGCCGCGGAAACGCTGCGATTCCGTTACGATACGCGGCGGAATTATCGCTCGTTCGTGGAGATTATCCGACGATATAAGGGCGGACTCGTCGCGATTCTCTCGCTCGTGGAGCCAGCGCCTTAACTATGTCTTATTGTACTACAAAGTAATGAAACAAAACAAATTGTTATTAATGTTTTATTTATTACCTTAATATTAATACTTCACAGTTGTGAACACCACCAACAATTTAATCACATTTTTAAATATACAAAAAGCATCTGCTGACTAGTTTTTATATTATTAGTCGTTTTAGCAAATGGTCAATATATCTAGCAGATCTTCATCATTAGCCCAAATAAAATCTTAACATTTATGTTACAACACCTCCTTTTATATTGCATATGAAAGCATAAGTACTTGGATTTTCCATTTGACCATTAGTTAGGTATTAACTTATATTTTTTTTATACAGGAACTGAAAAGTTACTAAAGGCGAAGACAACCCAAAGGCCTACTATTATTTAATAAGAAAAAAGAAAAACGTACAAATGTAACACCCCACCTTCCCAGAATTATGTCGGAATGGTCTCGCATTAGGTTTTAGCGCCATCTACCGGCCGCAGCCGCCGCCCGAGCAAGCCGACCGCTTGGGCGCGCGGTACGATGATGTTGACGCGCCGCCGCTTAGAGGTAGGTAGCCTGAAAGATAATTATTTGAAGAAAGATTTCTGCCCAGGCCCACTACACTGTATCATATGATGACCGCGCTAGGAAAGTGTTCGGCAAAACATTTCTTTGTATTTAAAACTCGTTGAGTCACTGAACAACACCGTCGAGTACCATGCACGGATCGTCCTTTTGTCGGTACAGACACGCTCCGTCCACGACACGCGACGTCGCTAAACTGTTGCGCTTTGGCGATGCTAGAAGAGACTGTTTCGTAGAAAAATCTGTCCGAAATGACGTAATAGACACTAGCCTTTTTAAAGTTCTGGTAAATTTTATTTAAAAAATGATTGTAATGTATTAATTAATATTATGTTTTTATTTTTTATCCTCAGTATAAAACCCTGGATTAAAACAGGGTAAAGAAATTAAGATGACTGGAAAAAATCCCTAAAAAATGTGAGATGAAAATTGGGTCATAATGACCCGGAGTCATCGTCCTTGAAATTATTTCCTTGTCATTGGCGTCGGGTTAAAAACACTGTAAAGGGATCCAAACTGACTGGTCCTTTGTGTAATAAGTAACTATAATGGATAAAAACACAATTGCAATGAAAAATTATACACACCGTCATCAGGCGTGCCCAGTTTCTGGCCGCCGGCTGCCGGTCCATACTTTTTCAGCCGCTCAAGGTTTTCCTGCTTCTTGCGTTCTTCACGCTGGAACAAATAAGTCCACAGTTGAATATACAGTAGCAGGTTCATCAAAAGTGCAGTGTAGGGTGTTCATCGGCAAGATGGACAGACATACTTGTAAAGATCACAGGATCACACTGGCTGGATGAAGACATCTTACCTATTTATAGCACTGGACATCATATGAGCCCTGTGGCTGATAATAAAACTTGTAACAGATTTATATTTGCTGCTACCTTTGAACCTTAACTATGTGGCTGGAAATACTTTGTGCTATATCACACACAAGCTCATGGCCTTCATGAATCATCCATCATATCTAGTTGAATCAAGACCTTTATAGTCGGCACGTTAGCAACTGAGTCGTAAGAAGGTCGTAAAGCTATAATGTTAATGAAGATAGATGCTTCGCGCCGCTTTATCTAATAAGTGCAAGCAAGGTAAGCACTGACATGAATCCTAATTAGAAGCGGACTATATGTTGAAACCTACATCAAATTCAAGATACTTTCTCTATAATATAGTAACCTCTTTCTGCTGCTCCAGAGCTCTCTGCGAGGCTGCCAGCAGCATCTCCTGTTGCTTCTCTCGCGCGCGCTGGATCGCCTCCATGCGCGCTATCGCCTTGTCCGGGTCTGGAAGTTTACCATTGTTGTGATGGATAAGTGAGCTATAAAAACCTTTTGTGATTGCTTTTAACAACTCTGTCACAGAGAATCCAACAATTGGGTATTTACCTGCAGCAATCACCAACAATTTAACAAACCCATTATTGAGGGAAAATACAATATTTAAGGCCAACCATTTATTGATAATTTTTATTAATTCACACAATTAACATTTAAATAGCTCAGTTAACAGGAAAGTCGTTGAACACTAAAAAATTTTGATGTCACAGTTTCAAATTGCCAATGTACATCAATTGAAGATAAAGAATTTAGACAGTTAATAAAAAATATGTCTACAATTGGTAGTGGAATCTTGCCTGATGAGCCTTGATACAGCATGATTGCCAATTTTTTAAATGTAACAAACAGCATCTGTTTTACTACAGAAGTGTATAAAGAGACTGAACTTTCTTTAAGAAAGGACCAGTCTTTTTTAATCTAGCTAGATTTATGTGCTCAAAAGCTTGTAAGAAGGTAAGGATTCTACACAAATTAAAGCTTATGTACAGATGGTCAATTACATAACAGTGGTCACTAATCAGGTAAAAACAACTTTAGCACAATGATTATATGTAAAATTTTATGAAGTTAAATGAGTTTGTGATGTCCACAGCTCAGTTACCACATAATATATAATGTAAATATATAATATATAATGTATATATTTATATATAATGTAAATATCATTTTTTTCTGTTATTTATTAAATAAATGACGTTTTAAAACTGATAAATATTCTAGTATATATACTATTTATATCATATTTTATTATATTTTATACCTGTTACCACATCAAATTAAATTAAGCATTAACTCACAACTGGAAAGATACCATTTGTTTGACAATCTTACCTTTGTGATACTCTGCATCTTCCTTAGCTTCGATCCAGCGTTTGTACCGGGGGCGGAGTGTGTGGACTGCATAGAGGACAGCGGCAGCCCCACCTAGCACATACCACCCGTACAGGGCTAGGAACTGGAGCACTGGAAATAGCAGTAAACATGAATATTAGATAATCATTCAACATTTATCCAGTTGAAATGGGTTACTGCTTACATTGTATACTACAGTTATCTGTCAGCCTAATTCAGCTGCATAGACAAAATATTGTTGGTAAACAATGACATGAGGGATTTAAAGCCTATCATTTTATGTTCATTTAATTTTGTGTGCCCAACTTGAGAAGTTAACACAGTAACTACATTGTAAGGCGTTCAGCTTTCAAGTCACAAATAACTGTACTTTATGGCTCCAAACTGCATATACACTTAAATATAATGACTCAGTCGTAGAAATCGCGTAAAAACGAGGTCCACAGAGGATTAGTCGTAAGTTCAAGAGTCATGGGAAAGAGCATAAGAAATAAAGAGAAATAATGACTCACCATAAGGAAATGGATTAAGCGAGTAGTATCGCTGGCGCTCCTCGTATTCGGGATCCATTTCGACAGATCCGTGGGTTTTTAACCAAGTTATGAGGTCAAATACAAATGACTATCGATGTTTTATCAAACTTCCGAGCGTGGGTTGTTATTATTGCACAATACAACCTGTTAATTGATGGTTAGCGTTAAGAACTTTAAAAGACTGCAATTAAATTCTTTAAAATGTATAATCGTTAAGGTCGAGAACTTTGAAAAACTACGTTATTTATTTTCTAGAATTTACACAAAAATTCGATCCGCTAACTCTGACGTGTAAAAAAATTTTGTTAACCAATTGTGACAGTTGCGCAATTTGACAGCGAACGTCAGGCGGAACAAAATGAAATGATGCGTTCCGTTGTAAGCATTTGTTTGTCTGCAAATAAATAAAGGGTTCTCAAGACCTAAAAAAAATGTGCAAACACATAAAGCTTCAATCTTAATTGTATTTCAAAGCATTATATGGAAATACTTACAGTTATTATCTCATCCCGCCACCTGAATGTCTAAGGACATTCAGGTGGCGGAATGGGCGCTGTTGTGTTGTTTTGTGTGTGTGGGGCGCAGTGGCATCGGTTCTTCTTCCAGATTCTTCCCCAGTTCCAATCCAGCTCACTTACAAATTATAAAGTAAGTAGATTTGTGATTTATGTATATTCTTACCAGGTGAAATAAAAGGCTACAAAGTAGCGCCATAACGCGGATATAAAACTTTGTAATCATTATGTAGTCACTGCGACAATGTCATTGCAGCAACAAAAGCCAATTTTACACAACATCAAGTACAATTTCACTAGTTTACGGTTTACGCTTTCCCGCCAATCGTGCGGAACCGGCGCGGGCGCAGATAATGCGTTTTGTTTTGACACTTCGCCGCTGGCTGAGGCGCAGCGGCATGTCGACCGCGCCAGTCGATGACCTGGGGACCTATTTTTGAATCACTCGCTTGAATACAACGAGTTTTTTTCTATAACTTTTAATTCATCTTCGAACGAAAATCACTCGCCATATCCAAGCGAATGATTCAAAAATAGAGCTCCAGGTGCCCTATTTTTAAATCACTCGCGTCAAGATGGCGAGTGATATTCAATGATTAAAGTCGAAGTTTGGAATGAAAACCAGTTGTAATCTACACAAAAAGGATTTGAAAAATGCTCAATTTTGTGAGTACTCACGTCTAGATTTTGAGTGACTTCCGTTGATTTTTAATGTGTTTTCGAACTAAAAACACACGCCATGTCTAAGCGAGTGATTCAAAAATAGGGGCCCTGGAAATTACAATGTTTAGTACTAGCTTCTCTGTGATATTCTCCGAGCAAAGTGTCTAGTTTTACATCAAAATTATTATTACCTAGTCTACATCTTCTTCATTTAAGAGCTATGCTCTTGTCGGTAGAGGTTTCTCCGTTTAAAATCCCTATAAAATAAAGCATGATTTTCCTGTAACCTGAATTTTTTTTTTTTTTTTTTTTTAGTATGGGTTTGCTCTAAAACGTCAATATCGGTTTAGTCAGATAGCTGATTGATTAGGATTGAAAATACAGCTTTCTCGATCGCACATAAACCAACTAAGTAGAAAAAATTGCTACATTTATGGTGGTAGGTAGAGAAAATAGTGGAAATCAATAATACTGCAGATATTAGCGGGTGTTGAATTTCCCATACAAAAGTCAAAACTTCATTCCGTGTTTTCTTCCTCAATTTTATTGTGAATACTTATCATCTTTTTGGCTACACCGAGCGGGAATAAAACCGTCGTTGCATTCTATCTAATTGCTCAGTTTGTAATAGTAAATAATAATTATGTTTTATTTAAGTAAGTATTAGAACTTGGTTGGGACCAGTGTTGGGACCCACTTTTGTGCATACCCTGAATTACATACTTTTACTTACCTACACAACAACTCACTAATTTACGAAACATCCAAAAGTATACATTAATGTTAGTTAAGACATCATAACTTCAGAACTCATTCTTGAAACCAGGTGAGCGTCCATATTTTCTCTAGATCCCAAGTGTAGATAGATAGATAGATAACTCTTTATTGCACACAACAAGCATGCAAGGGACCTCGAAGGCGGGAACTATTCCTTCATAAGATAAGTTTGTATGATGTCATGAAATATAAAAATGATGATAGAGAATGTCCATAACAGTTCCAGTTAGACTTCTCTATTTACAAAATAACGTTTCTTCTGAGTTATCAACTAAAAATAAAGCACTGTCTAGATAATTTTATTTCCACTGATGGCGTTTACATTCTCCGCCATCTTTCGATAAGCTATACACCACGACCAAAGAAACTTGAGCTATCATACCTCATTATAATTGCATGCCGCATTCAAATCGGTTTGGGCGCAAAGCGTGCGCGGGTCCACCTATACTGGTCGTAATGCTTTGAATTGTGATCCTATGTCTTCTTATTTTAGATGTTTTTTACTTCTGGGTTAGTGGATCAGAAAATTGGTTCAAAATACACTACGGAGTGTACGCTGTTTGAATATTATAAAGTTTGTTCGAAATGATGTATCATTTTGCGAGTGACACTAGTTTATAACGTAAGTCTGGGTTGCACTATCATAACAACCGTCGAATTACTACTTAGATTTCAGATAAAAGATTTTCACTCTGGTTATTGTAAATCCGAATCTTCGACTCCGTCTTAGTCGCACTTGGCTTGGTCTGGAGTCAAGAACTACCAAGATGGGCTTGGTACCGTACTAAAGCATTTATTGTCAAATTAAAAAATATTGTCACATGACTATGTTCAATGATGGTCATGGAAGTATCTTTTCTAATTTGTCGGGTAACTTAAGTCTTGGTTTAAACCAGTACCTAGTAGGACTGGGTCTAGAGTTTATTTATGTATTGTTTCTGTTCAGACTTCATTTTCTGATTGCTTATCACAAAATGTTAGCCTGCTTGCTCAAGCTTTTTACTTTGAATTTTGGAATCAGGGCCCCTATTTTTGAATCACTCGTTTGGATATGGCGTATGATTTTCGTTCGAAAACACATAAAAAATCAACGGAAATCACTCAAAATCTAGACGTGAGTACTCACAAAATTGAGCAATGATTTTTTAATCCTTTTTGAGTAGATTACAACTGGTTTTCATTCCAAAATTCGACTTTAAACAATAAATATTACACGCCATCTTGACGCGAGTGATTCAAAAATAGAGCTCCAGAGCAGTAAGTAATGCTGTCTGCTATTGTTTCAGAACCTACCTACTTCGTAGGGCTTCGATATTCAATAATCAATAACCCCTTTTGTGGTAAGTCTCATTGCAACTAATAGCGTGGATTCACTTCCCAACCCTAACTATGAGTTATTCAATTCAGTAGATACATAAGTAAGTATTAATACTAAGCGAGCTATGAATACTTACTGAAAACTTTAGGGACAGAATTTGCTGCCCATATATAAAAAGTTGCTCACGCACTTAACACGTTCCGGGACACTACTCTAGACACAATAGATGTTTTATTGTTTTCACGCCTGTAGGCGTTCACTGTCCCGGAACGTGTTAAAAAGCATTTAGGGTCATCATCATCATCATCATTTTCAGCCAAAGGACGTCCACTGCTGAACATAGGCCTCCCCTATGGTTTTCCACAGCGACCCGTTGTGAGCGGTCTGGGGCCCTATTTTTGAATCACTAGCTTCAATATAACGAGTGATTTTCGTTCGAAAATAAGTTATTTTCGTTGACTTTTTTAAATTCATATTCGAACGAAAATTACACATGAAAAAATTGCGAGTGATTTTCGTTGACTTTTCATTCATATTCCAACGAAAATCACTCGCCATCTTGAAGCTAGTGATTCAAAAATAGAGCTCATGCATCTAGTTTGATCCTGCGATCTTTACATCACAAGTGCCATCACAGTCAACTATTACTTAAGGCTGCTGTCACCTACATTCTAACAAAGTTCAAATGAAAATTTCTCCCCAAAAATGACTAAACTGACTACTTTTTTTGAATGAATTGTGTAGAAATGAACTATCTCCATAAGATGTCGACTCTGAATTTTTGATTCAATCTTTAAAATGTCTGTAATTTGCAATCATAGAAGCCAAATTGACGGTTTTTCTGGCGCACTCTTCTAGATCACTTGTTGACATCAGCTATCGAAATAACATAAACTTGAAGGGAATTACGTTCGTATACAAGGTGTCGACTCTGTTTTTTTTATTTATCGCTCTGGTTATTCCAAATGAAGACAAAATTGAAACCATGTTTTGGCATAAAATACGCACCTAAAGACAGGCGATTATCTTTGAGATACATTGCACTTATTCTGTGTTATTTGATAAAACAATGTTATAGAGGTTCCTATCTTTGACTTAGCATCTAAATTCTTGATTTTATCTTGTGCAATATATTCAAAATATCTTACAAAAGTAACCTATAAATTTGAGATTTGGAGCTGTCACGAACATTCATCTTCGATCGAAATTTGACAGACAGCGCCGAGCCCTCGGAGGGGAAGGGTGTGTCGCTCGTTGTCTTCGCTGCTACTCTTTTATTTCGTGTATGATACTAATTCCAAATTTGAAAATATCACGCTTTGCACAATTTTTATACGGCGACCAATTCGCTTTGCGGCTTTATGCGACAGGCATAAAGCCATAGTGCATTTGGATCGTCGATGGTCTCTAATTATAACAAAAAAGTATTCGTTCTTTTGTATCGATTAGTAGTTGTATTTAAATGATTAATCAATGTTATGTAAACTTGCATAGAAAGGAATCCTTATTAATACTATAAACCAGAAAGATTTATATGTATGGCGACTATTTCAAGAGGTTCATGAGTTATAACGAAGATCTTTTATCATATACAATTTGTATTTTCGAAACTTGATCAAACAAAATGTGCATATACTAGGACCAAAATTATAGACAAAAATAATGAAAAAAAAAAAATTATCTACAAAATAAAATTGTGGTATATGATGAGCAAACTGTTTCTATCACCAAACAGTTAAATGTCAATTTTAGACAAATACTGAATTAATAAGGCCAAGAATAGGCAATAGTACCAATTCTATTGCATATGTATGGGGTTGCAAATAATAACCTTATTTATATAAAATAAAGTAATATCAGTAACACTACTTTATAGTTTAACAACGGTAGACCGATTTTCATGATATTTACTTTGTTGAATTGGTATTTACCTCTTACCCCTTAAGTTATTATAAAACAGGGCTGGGGCGCGTCGAGGCTGGATATGAAGCAAAGTTTTCTGTGGTCGAAGTTTTTTTTCACTAAAAAGTCTAAAACTCTTCAAAGGACTCCAATTTAGGCAAACCATTTCTTTTCGAAGTCAGTGCCATCGCATGGGCTCTCTCAAGTTCCATCTTAAGCGACATCTATTTGGGCATCGACTCCAAAAAGAAATGGTTTGCCTAAAATGGAGTCCTTTCAAGAGTTTATTTAAGACTTTTTAATGTGTTTTGTTTTTGAAGTCGGTTTTATTGAAATAGTATGGTGGTGAAGAGACCATTAACCCAACAAAATTGAAGACAAATAAGGGCTTTTGTTTTAAGTATTTGACTTTGAGTAGTAAACAAGTAAGTTTATAAATTTTCTTACATCATTCGTGCTTCGGATTTTGAATAAGAATAAACGGACGACAAAAAGTAAAAGGTCAGTATTTTCTTAATATAGACCGTATATAGGCGTTATTTAGCTCCACAACCTTTGATACGCACTTGTACGTACATACCATTGGCCATTGGCGTCAATTCCATACTGTGTGGGACTTGTTCATGGCATTAATTCCATACGCTAGTAACAGTGTTTCAATGGTTTAAACCTAAATAAATAGGGCAATATTTTGCTTATTTAACATTATTTTTCTTTCTACCACAATCTACAACCACAACCTAACTATAAACTTGTTTAGTAAAACGCTTGTTTAAATAGAAGCGTTTCATGTGATGTGTATGTAGTTAATATGAACCTGTATTCAAATTGTACGCAAATGCCATGAAGTTCCATGGTTCTATTCAAGTCCATATTCATATAATATTTCATTATTGAAAAATGTATATGGACAAAATGATATAATACCGGTGTAAACCAAATAATTAAATAAAAATTATCTTGTTTATCATCTGTTATACATGAAATACTTGAAATCTTGATCAAAATTTTCTTAACTACATTTTCTGAATGTTAGCTATAATAACTTGTGACATATTTCATATATCAAAATACAAATCATATCAAAGAACAGCGTTACACTAAAAAAGCATTTATGTGTAAATAAATCCTCATAGCATCCAGCTGGTATGACACGTGGTAGATCAAGCGCAGAACCAATGGCATCATCCACCAATAACCCTTAGTCCCCGTTTCTCGTGGAGTTTACATTCGAAAAAAAATACCTACTCTGAGAAGTCACGATTTGGGTGAAGACATAAAGAGGCAGATAACCGGTACCAACCTGTACCGACTGACTAGTGATGTGCCAAGTCATCTATTTTTAATCTCGAAATATTTAAGAAATTCGTTACAACAATCCAAATAAGGACCGACTGACACTAGAAAATTGTTTTAAAACAAGATTCAAATCAAGACTTGAGTCGGAAAAGTCTCTATAAAGCATTTCAATTCCATGAAATAGCCAACACGGCACAACACTGGTTAGTCGTTGCAGGTCAGTGCGTGTTACCCGCCTCTATATGTCTTCACCCTTTGAATGCATTTCGTTTTTTCTAGGCTGTAAGTTTTTACGTTATTATAACTGTACGTTTGTGTGAATTTAGTTATATAATTATCAAAAGGAAAATGTTCGCGAACGGAATTGACGCGAGCCCTGATTCCGAACTGTATTCACTGTATTCGTAATAGGTATTTTAAATACAAAAAAACTAGTATAACATTAATTTATCACATCGACTTTTATAAGACCATCATTTTCTGTGTTCATCATACGCATAGCCTACTACCTAGAGATAAAGTATCAAAATTGTTTAATTACAGTTAACATTTTTTTGTGTCCCGGACATATAAAATCGCACACACACATTGATAAATTCGGTAAAATCTGAGAATCTCCAGACAGTCATATGGCTCTTAATATGAATAGTAATTACATTTTTATTACTTTATCTTGTCACGTATTCGTCTAAGTGTCATGTATATTTTTACCTGTTTAACGGCCTGTATCACAATGTCCTTAAAAGTCCTGGCTACTTGTGGTTATCTGTCTAATGCGTCATAAAATGACAATGTTGCATTTTTTTTAAAGTATTTGTTGGTTAGAGCTTATTTGTTGACGCCACACGGTGAAAGTCCTTTATTTTATTTCCTGAATAATAATGATGATTAATCAAGCTAACTTAATTCAAATACTTCATGGGTATGTATGCAAGACAATTAGATATTAAAATCCAACTAGAAAAATAGTACTTTTTTGTACTTATCAGTTAGTAAACAGAACAAAATTATAAATTACGAAATCTAGGTTTACTTAACAGGGTGACAATTTTGCAAATGATAACAAGGAATTCCCATTAATCCTGTCCTGTGCCATTAATTTCGTTTATCTATACATATAATAAGACTGTAAAAGATCGATTTCTGTACATTGAAGATTTTTATGAAAAATTGTTACAGGGGGTCTTAATTTACCGTAATAGAAGCCAAAACAACAATTTTTAAAATTTTTGTCTGTCTGTCTGTCTGTCTGTCTGTCTGTCTGTCTGTTTGTCCGGGCTAATCTCAGAATCTACTGGACCGATTTTGATGGGGCTTTTTTTATTTGACTCAGCATCACTTGGAGAGTAAACTAGGATAGAAATAATCACGCCAATAGACTTAGGGGGTAGGCAGAAAATATATATAAAAGAAAGTCGTGTTTGTTACAACACTTATAACTTGAGAACGGCTGAACCGATTTGGCTGAAAGTTGGTGGGGTGGTAGCTTAGAATCAGGAAAAGCATATAGGATACTTTTTGTCCCGCTAGACGGGGCCGGGGCTGGGGTAGCACGGGACCGGGACGAAACGGTGGGGAGGTAGCTTAGTACCAGGAGAAGGACATAAGATACTGCATATAGGATACTTTTTGTCCCGCTAGACGGGGCCGGGGCTGGGGTAGCACGGGACCGGGACGAAACGGTGGGGAGGTAGCTTAGTACCAGGAGAAGGACATAGGATACTTTTTATCCCGTTCGATGGGGCCGGGGCTAAGGCGGGACGGGGCCGAGGCGAAACAATTTAAAATAAATGTGGGTGGAAATGAATCTGTAAAGTGTTTTAATTCAATGTGTAGTGTTTCCTCCATATTGGTTTGTATAAATTAAATGAATATTTGGTACTTTATTGTACTTGCCAAAGTATAACAAAACAGTGCCATGAAAAAATTTATATTTAGATCTATTTTTTCCACACAACAAAGTAAAATGTTAGTAAAGTAGTAGTTTTTTTTGTGGCAAAGTAGTAGTTAAAAGTAAAGTAACCATCTTATCCTATCAAACAAAGGAATTCCTAATCGAAATACAAAATGTGAACGTCCAAATAATCGGTATGGTCATAATAATTGATCACCTTTGATGTACCTACTACTTGCTTCTTATTGTTGTAATATGGCCAATTTTAATGATAAGTGAGTACTAAAATGTACTATATAAATACTTTATATCTTGCGTACTTATAAGTACTTATACTTAAGTATCTTATTTATAAAATCATAAGCCTATAAATTAAAAATTCTATCCAAAGTCACTATTCCACGCGGACGAAGTCGCGGGCACAGCTAGTTTTGTAATAAAATACTTCGAAATTAGAATAACTTCCCGAGCCTACTTCCCTGAGCTTAAATTATTGTTTATAAATATTTTTATGGTAATAACTTTATGTACCTAAATATTTACATAGCGTATTGTTCCTATAAGAATGATATTGACATAGAAAACGAATAATACCTACTTAGCATTCATTTCACAATATTCTTCAATACAAACCAAGACTTGGTTTTAGGTTCGCATGCGTCATCATCACAAGAAGTAACAAGTGCTTTTTAATCAGTCTCCCCTTTGTGTCGTAGGTTAGGGACAACTCCAACTTACACTCAAAGAAAAATGTACCTGACTCCAACCGGAATCGTACAAAACATGACACTAAATACGAGAATTAAAGGAGACCTAACAAATGGCGAGTGTATGTGATACGCGACTCAGCGGACCGAAGCCCTAGAGGGGCGAAACTGGCCTATTACCCTTAACAAAACCAGCTGTCGGTAACACCCCTGTCTTTGTCTAACTATATGATAACGACAAGGATGGGGATAGTAAGTACGCGTCGCAAGAGCCTGGCGTTCCGGGCGTGACGTCACGGGGCGCGCGCGGGGCGGGAGGGGGCGCCGCAGCAGCCGGCAGTGACCGGCCGACAGCCACACCGTACGGACGGGTGCACGATGCGCGCGCGGTGAAAACACAATCGCGATGCTGTTTGAAAGTCCCAACGCCAAGCTCTTCCCAGCCTTCAACATCCCACCGCCGGTCCGACTCAGGTGAGCCCGTGCAGTGTTACAGAGTTACCAGTGACAGTGTCAAACGCAGTGCGGCCGCTCGAACGAAACGTCAATACAAGATCACTCGGCTTTTTTGTTCTGATTACAACGCGAAGTCGCTGACTCGTCTACATGCGCTAACTCGAAACCCTTCCATGATCTACGCGTAACCTTTGCGACAACAATCGATAAGCGTCTTAGCAAAAAGACAGAACGAAACGGTCGTGTCGTGTGTCGCCCTCAGCACCGACATACCGACATTATGTGGATTGCACAGAATTGTGTTTTTACTCGTACAGCTTCGTGGAAGCGGATGATGCGACGATCGAAAGTCGGGGTAAACATGCTTCCTGTTGCTCGGGAACATAGATGGTCTTATTTTATAGGTGTAAGTGTAGATTTGCTGCTTTCATCTCTATCTCAATGGCATAGGGGCTGGGCTCGGATAGGGCTCATACTAGAAGACTGCATTGGATTTCTATTAATACCAACATTGGAAATACCACTGACAAGATCGCTCTAATGAGAGTCCCAATAAAATCTCATAGATCGTAATGGTCTATTCCAAATTATTCCCATTCTCTTTGATGTGAGGTTAAATATTCTTGTGTTATTTGAATTGCCTTCTTGTAAGTCGTTATTACCTAGGTGATTTAGTATTTACAAATTACAAAGACACTTGAATCTTACATTACCATAAAAAAATATTGGTTTTTAATGAGAATAGTTATTTACTATGGTGACAATAGTTAAGTCATAAATTGAGGATATTCTCAAAGACTATTTCAAACATTTGCTATGTCCCCTTTGTTACTGAACTGTGGTAAATCATGCATAAGGTGGTTTATCTTCTTCTATCATTTTAAAAACTAACCCTATTAAAATTTAAGCTACCATTCATTCAAATTGAAATATTGTAGGTATTGTTTCTTTAAACAAAAAAAAATGTTGTGCACAAGTAAATAATTTTATGTTCCATACTAAATCATATTTACACGACTTTTTACGACCCTCTGAATAAAATCATTTAACGAAAATTACTGAAACTAATTACTGTAGGTAACAATTAAAGAGTGCATAGACATGTAATGTCTAGTTGCTCATGTAACAACTCACATTTAATTAATAAATAAGATATGGCTTGAAATTTTCTATGTTTACAACTTAAGTACAATGTTGAGTTAGATGTATAGATTGTAGAAAGAGTAAAATACCTTTGAAAGAATTGTAAAACTCAGCAGACTGTAAAAGATGTAATTGATCAGTTCATTGCTAATGAAAATTATTAACTGAGTCTAGACAAAATGACCTAGCTAGCTGAATGATATCTCAGGATATTAATGAACTAATTTTTTTTATAAAAAAATTAAGAAAATATGGGTAATTCAGGCTTATTTATTAAATTCTATTTTTTTAAGATATTTGTCTGAGTTATTTATCTCAAATTGAAAATACTGCTAAACGTCTTTTAAAATACTACTCATTCTACCGAATTCTGAACAAAATTCTAATATTCTTGGATTATTAAAACCGCTTTACTCATTTGTGTTTTAGTTTCTTTGTTGAAATTGGTTCGGAAGAGCTTAGGGAGATTTCCTCAAAACTCTGAAGACGGAAATTCTTTTTGAAAAGAAAATACATACACAAGTGTGCGAAATTGAAATTTGTAAAGGAGAACCGATGTTTGCTCGGAAGTCGTGGGGAGATCGTATTTATTGTATTGAAAACGCAATGTTAGTAGGTAGGCAGACAGGCATTGAACTACTATTACTAGTGTATAGAACTGACATCACTAACAAATCTCGTGCGCCATGAATTAACGCCACTTGTCATCAACTCATTCAAATAGTTTCATTTTCGAAATTCAAATTTCAAGAAATATCTACGTCATAAACTTGTCGTATTTGCGATTCATTTTTTGCTTGGAATAGCTTCTCTATACGTAGTAATAACAACTCACTGGGTACAGGGACGTAATTTTGGTAGGATACCAATGGTTCAGTGACGTTTACTTACAGATTTTAAATATTATACTTTACGTACGAAATATTTGTATGCATGATTTGAACATGCACTTGATAAACTAGATATTCTAGCAAAAGACCTCGTTTCTCACGTTCATAACGATAAAGAAATGCATGTCAAATCGGAATTGATGATCATACGAATTCTTGCTTGCAAGTCGTTGTTTCAATGTCAGAAATCAGCAATGTTCATTGATGTTTTTATATGCAGAAACATTTTCATACTTTTTGTTTTTATCTCAATTTATTTACGATGGGCTTACCTATTTGTGTTGGCTTGTGTCATGATTAATATGATTAATTGTTAATTAACTCACTGTTAATAGCGTAACAGCAAACTTCTGTATGTCGGAAAGAAAGAAAGAAACATTTATTTGACACACAACAATACAGACATAATAAAAATAATAATTTAAAAAACATGATTGTGTATCAAAATTTACAAACATGATTGTGTGTCAATAGCTAAGTAGGTAACCTAACTTAAACCTTAGGACAGCCATTGTCATCAATCACATCATAATGTCTGATGGTTATGAAAAACATGCGGAAATCTGTAGGTTATAGTCATCTTGTGTGTTTTCTTGAAACCACTAACATAAAAAATGACCAAGGGTGGTAGTGACTTTCATTTCAACATAATAAGCACTACAACTTTCTATGAGAAGAGATAATTAATTTACCCGCATTGTAAAAAGAAACCGATCCCTAATAAATAATAAATGCGGGGTCTAAAATTCTTATCATTCTTCATGTAGTAGCAAGTTGGGCTGTTGGGTAATTTGCTCGGGGTAAATAATATTCCCTATAATTTAGTGTCTTGAAGCCTTGTGGAAAGTTGGGTCGTTGCCAAATTCTGCCTATCGCCCAGACAGTAGGTCGAACCGAATCGCTGTGTTTTTGCGATAGTTCCCAAGCGGAAATAGGGACATGATAGCTTGTGTATTGGAAGATATAAAATATATTGCTATTCGAGATTATGTACGTGGAAATATACATAACGCACTCTGGGTTTTGACTCTGGGTCGTGGTACCACCTTTTCTTCTGAGTTCTATATCCAAGCCGACGAGTAGTTGGGGTCATAGCAATATTACTTACATGTGGTAGATCAAAACTAAGAGCTCTTAGGCTCTTGTCGACGGAGTTTTTGGCAAAACTACAAATAAGGGACGATTGAGTTTCTGTTATAAAAGCTACAATATTCATTGACGATCGTGTGCCATGGCATAGCAGCCACAGATTTTTTTAATGTCCTGTGGGTGCTGCAAGCGGCAACATCATAGCAAAGACTATTGTCCAAAATTTATTAAGTATGTTCGGGGGTAGAAGAAGGTACGAATGCTTACAAATTGTGAATTTCATTATATGTTTTTCAATATCCATCGTTTTAGTAGGTAAGTAACGCACATCACAAAAAAGAAAATATTGACTAATAAACACAAAATTGTTGTTTTTTTCGGTAGCATCCTGTTGATGTTGTTGTCAATAAGAAATTAAACGGAGTAAAGGAAACTGGTTAAATATATTTGATTGGAAACCGCCATTTTTAATTTGGCAACAAAATGTCGCCTTTATTACACACAATTGGTTTCCATTGGCTGACTATGCTTTGTCCCATCTTTATAAACTCCAGACAGATGGATATAGTTACCAGGAATTGATATGGCTACATAAACAACATGCGCGGTACAAAAGCTTGATTCGAATAACGAGCACGAATTCGCGGTTGGCAGTTTGTGACAAACTAAAACGTGAGTGCACTGATTCATCTTGTGATATAGTTACCTACTTTAAAGCCACGATTTGACTTGCTGATGTCAACTGGACTTTTTGAGTTACACGACTCGGTGCAGGTGAAGAAATATCGTGTATTTATTTGTGAGAAACTGACAAAACAGAACCGTGATTTAGCCCTAAATTAAGATTAGAATAGTTAGATACGGGATTGCTACCATGTACCTAACTACTCTAATGTTAGTGACCATGAAAGTTTAAAACAAAATTTAGATATCCCGAGATCATGTAAATAAACGGAAAAGTTCATGGTCATCAATCATTATTAACCGCCAAAGGACGTCAATTGCTGAACATAGGTTTTCCACAGCGACCGGTCTGCATCCAGTGTGATCCTGCAATCTCTACAAGTTCCTCCGACCATCTGTCGGTGGACGTCCTACACTGCGCCTTTGGTTGAAGAGCCTTCAAGAATTTTGCTACCCGTTGGGGCATTAGTTTATATTAAAATTATGGGATCATGTAAATGAACCTAAAAGTTACTCTAGTAAAATGTAATTAATTATGACTGAAGGAAAATGCTGCCAACGCTAAAACTAGATCTGAAAAGCGATATTCGCTGATCATTTTATAAATATTGGGGACAAGGCTGCGTCTCGTTTTGCAAATACGAGCAGTAATGTGGGCAATAATTCAGTTTGGTCTCAAAGGTCATCATCATAGCTTCATCTAAGAATTGATATTTTCATTTTTTTCAAAAACATCGATCAAAACAAAATAAACGTACAAGCATCAAAATTTTATATTCACATATGTTCACTCATAGAAATATCAATTGGATTTCAGATTAAAGTGAACCTAACCTCGGTCCAAAGATCATCTTATTTAACTAATGAGAATAACATCTAACTGCTGTAAAACCTTCAACAAACTGGATGGACACGAAACATAGGACGTCTGTCCATTGATGACGATAATGACTTCCGATTCTGAAAAAAAAAAACGTTTTTAAGTCTTTAGGACGCCGGCATAAACAAAAGAATGTTGATGAATATATCGGTGAGGGGATGAGAAAAGAATTTGTCTTCATACGCGTAATGGAAATCCCAACCACATACCGCAGCATCAAGATTCTATCGGAAACTAAACGCAGTATTCAAGGGCAGTTATATCATTTATCTAACCGCCAGAGCATTGGAAGACAATGGCATCGCTTAAAAAAACTGCCGCAAGAAATCTGCTTATATGCACACTGGAATGTACACCTTGGATGTGTGGTATAAGAGTTGTAAATTGTCTGTGGGTGGCGTAATAGTGGTGGAAGCAACTTGGACGACGCACGCGCTGACTGATCCCATTAATTGCCGTCAATTGTGTTTCAAACGTGAACGTTTCCTATTTTGTTGTGACTGGTAACGAGTATGTGTAATAACGAAGATACGCTTATAGTTTAGGGATTCTGGCTGGTGGTATCTCATCTTTAAGAGCTATGCTCTTGTCTGTGAAGATTTTATAAACACTCCAAATTAGGGAAGTTAGTGTGGTGTTTTCCCTCTTGCCTTCCTCACTGCAGTTTAAGAACCGGGAGTATCCCGCCTCTTAATAACCAGTCAATAGCCTTTCCTGATATGCAATATCTTCAGCTACCCAGCACCAAGGGAACGCTTACTCAATGGCGGCGTTTACACAATCCCATCCCACTAGACTCCCCGCTTCATTCTTGTACTCCTGCCGCATTTTGGTCGGGGACTACTTATTCAACTTCGCAGCTAAGCACCACATCTGGTGGCCGTTCATTATCCGCTACCTGTGAGTCTACAGCTCAGCCTTAGCTAGAAAGCTAGGTGGTATCTACTTAAAGCTAAATGGGATGCTAATAAGTCAATTACACAGACTTAGGATAGGAGTCTATGGTCATAAAACGAGACCACACGAGAGAGTGGACATAGTTGACCTGCCCCCTTACTCTGGACACAAAACCCGATCCAATGAATGCCATCCCTGTCTCATGCATACACGGCCTGGTATAAGTAACAGGGATGGCTATAATCATTGGATCGGGTTTTGTGTCCAGAGTAAGGCCTCTGGTAGTACATAACTATGCAATTTCCCTCAGGGTGTGTGAGCCCTTATCCTCGTAAGATATGACGCTGGTTCCACTATGTATTTGGAATTTCATGGTGTTCCTATGGCTCCTAAATTGACAGCTGTCATTCAGCACTTTACTGACACGGTTGAGTTAGCTTATCGTGTAGTTAGCTTCTCTATATTAAAATCATGAAGTCTAGACCTCACAAGACGGATAATAATATCAAAGACATTTGTCGTAATTACTCAAGATTTATGAACGGGTATAAATTCTATAAATATTTTAGAAGCAGTACGGAATTATTAATAAGCTGTGGAATTAAACTCGGAAAGCAACCAAAATACATAGGCACTGATAGTTTACAAAGTATTTTATGAGAAATAGAAACTATATTACTCTTGTAAAGGTCAGTTTATTCGATTTGGCACAGAGATGTATGGAATGAACATTCTTCCTCATATCTCCGATGGTCCACTAGGTATACGAATGGTGATCAATTGTAGTCAACGATTCCACTAGCAAGTTATCACTTACAACTAAGGATTTTAGTGTCCTTTCTCAAAAAGCTAATCAGAGTGTTGAACATTAGTGGAATATGAGAAGGTTGTTGAATAAGTATTAGCGGCTAAATTGTATTTAATGTAGGTCCTGTATGTCATGTCATGTCATGTCATATTAAAACCTTGATTACCGTTTAAGAGGCAATGTATCTTTAGCATACCATGACAGAACGTAAAGAAGATTCAAAAGACATTTTTCTACTTACTAAAACATGCTTTAGAAACATGCGCAAGCACTCGTAACTCTCATGCAATCACTACAGCTCTTCGTGCGTAACCCAATGAAAAGTTACGCACTTCAGCATAAGCATACTTCCGGTTTATAAACAGGTACTCTCCTACTGATTTCATGATGACAGCCAATTGAAAAGATCCGCCAGAGTGTAGGAGATATTTATATGGTGCAGGTGTGTGCATTCTTTGTTCATCCACTGTTACAGTTCGGTGAGACGGCTCCGACATGACCGGAGAGAGATCAGGCGCAGGACCAACGGCCTAACGTGCTTTCACGTCACACTCACACTGTCATTACCGCCACCTTCCCGACTAAGCTGTTTTTGAGTGAGTTTATGGGCCGGAAAAACCTAGAAACTTTTTGTCAGAAATCAAAAACTGACCATCGGTCTTAAGAGAATAACTACAAGTTATCTACTTCGAGTTTAATATTCTGCTAGTTCCAACAATGTACATGAATAATATTAATGTTAGCGATTCAAACGCATTTCACCCTTTTATTCGCTTGATCGATGAAACACTCATCTCCTATTGTGAAATGGCAAGAATGCAAAACAATGGCGACTGTGACATGATATTTATTTACGGTTCTGTGAAGTAACAATAACACATGTGATATTATTGATAAATAAATACGAGAACGGGATACTGGAATTAAAAACGTTTTGTAAAATGAAGTTACGTATACCACGAGCATCTTTGTGCTTCAGACGGTACTTTAAGTTGTTGGTCCCGGTTAATATCGGTTGGAATTAGTCGTTAAGCCTAGTCAGAGGCCCTATGGGCGGCTTGTTAAAATCTGACGGCAAGGTTGGTCGCTTGCCTTGCAAACCTTTCCGCCATGCCAATCCGCACTGAGCCCGCGTGGTGGAGTATGGCTCATACCACCTCATATTTGAGGTGAGGCTTGTGCTCTACGATGTTTAAAGGCTAACTTAAGTTTACTTACCTCTAATATGAAAAACTGGTATATACTTACAGAGCTATTTTCTCTTATTTCTACCATCATTTCCGTAAAAAAGTCTATATTTGACGCTACTCCCTTTAGCCTAGCCCATAACGTTCGTCGTCTCTCGACTAATAAGAAACCTTTAGAAGGATTTATTGATAAAACGATTAAAAGGCACAAGTTTTGAAGCAAATTAGAGGCTCGGGGAGCGGCGCAGCTGGGCTGCATTATGCAATATTGTACTACAGAGCGGGCGGTGTGTATACGATAAATTGTAGCAGTAAGCTTGCTCCCTGGAGGAATCTTACTTCGTAATCGTTTTTCCACGGTCCCTGTAGGCCTACAACAAAAAACTAAATCTGTCAATGCGATCGTTTTTGGGATCCGAATTATTTTTAGTACGGAATCCTTATTACGGAATGCCTCGGATCCGCTAATTGATTCTCGTCGAAATTTGCTGTCATTTTAATAGTTAATTGGCTTTGACATCTTAGGCTCTAGGCTTCTTCTGGGCAAGCCCACTCCATCGTCGACTCTGTTTTGGCTTAGTTTAGCTAGGAAAGTTTAGAAAAATAACGTGATAAATATCAATAATTCCATCTAGGCACATCAGTGATGTATGGTCTCGATTAAAAAAAACACACACTATCCAACATATAATTCTAACTACCGGTGGGTAGTTAGATGTGCCCTTTTTCGGTAATATACAAACTTATTTATGCATTTAATTTTGAATCAATTACTACTTTTCTTTTCTGGGAAAATGGAAAAAAGGATTACTTCCTTTTTCCATTTTCCCAGGCACAATGCAGCGTCATTCATATATATTAGGACTACTGAATCTTTTTGTGTTATGTTTCTGCGCCACAAGTAATACTGAATATTACTTTGTGTATAAATGCATCGCTTTTGTGCTAACCCGGTGACTTTATTTCTGTATCATAGTTCTGGGCACGTTTTGGGCGTGAGATTCACTTTAGTATTAATATTGGTAATACGATTAAAAGTTGTAAGCACTTTTCAACACCATGCTTATGAGGAGAAATTTTAGCTTTTTATATTAAGGTATATACTAAGGTCTTACGAATATGGTAACATGTAACAATTCTGTAAGTAATGCACTGCCTTTTCTGACTATTATTAAACTTGGCGTAAAATTATCAATCTTGCCCAGGAATAAATAATACTAAACAAATATTTTCAATTATTGTGTTTTTCAAAACTCAAATTTATTTATTCACTATCAAGCTTTACGACCGGGAAAGAATGATTTTAGCATTTAGTCCACCTTTTGAACAGTTGTATCTGCGCAATAAAAATAAAAATAATAAATTGTGTTTTACCTATTAAGTTCGACGTGAAATCCTGCATTTTTACGAACGTGTTGTTTTTGTCAAATAAAAGTGTTCCAATCCGCACCGAGCCCTGAGCTCCACTGAGTGGAGTGGACATTTGAGGTAATGCCTTTGCACAGCAGTGGGATGCTTACAGGCTAACTTTACTTTTTTTTTAAAGTGTTCACTCATATCATCACTAGCAAACAATACAGTAGGTATTATATGATTTGATAATAAAATAAAGCAGGCATAGTTAAAGCTCGTTCCATACTGAATAAACATGGCGCGGAACAATCAACTTCCGGCCGGGACTGTCCGGGAGAGGTCGGGGGTTGTGGGCGCCCTACATTGGCTATGAAAAACCGATTTTACTATAAAAAGTTTTTGTAATTTGCATATTAGTGAGATTTTATTCAAGACCTTAGAATTTATACCGTATAAATTTTAAAAAATCATCTCAAAAGCATCATCAATAGTCATTGATGATGATGATGATATGTCTGTATATTATGTTATCATCTTTAAGAGCTGTGGATTTGTAATACAAATAAAATAAAATAAAAAGTTGTAGGCATATTAATAATAATAATAATAATAAATATCCTTGGACATTTCACACAGCGCCATCTGGTTCCAAACTAAGCAAAGCTTGTACTTTGGTAACCAGACAACGGTTATAAACATAGTTGAATACTTTTTTTTTGTAAATACATACATATTATACATAGAAAACACCCAGACCACTACAAACAGACATGTTCATGCACACAAATGTTTGTAATGTGCGGGGATCGAATATTATTACATATTCTAATTCTTTTTTATTTATTTATAGGGCATAATATATGGTACAAATAGAAAAATACCGCTATATTTGTGCTTCATTGTGTAGGAAAGAGTTTTACTCTTGAGTTTTATTTTACGTTTACAGTATTAAGATGACCTAATGCAGTTTGACACGTTTCGAGAAAGATTCAACAGCTGAGTACCTATTTTTTATCATCGTCATTATCATCATCATAGTTTTATATTCTTTATATTCTTTATTGCACTTAAAAGATGTACAGAAAATACAAGAAGTCATAATGTGAACAAAGGTGGGCTTATCCCTAAAAGAGATCTCTTCCAGCCAACCCATAGGTGTTGGAAATGAAATAGTTGCGGTTATCGGCAGTGCTAGATTAATAATACGGAAAAAAGTTGTAATTTATTTATTTTTTTTTAATATTAGTAATAAACTAAATACTATAAATAATCTTACATAACGTATTTATATATACATATAACATAATAATAATAATATATATATAAATAAAATATATAAATATAATGTACTATCCGTGTATAAATGCATACTCTACGAATATTAATAGTATTTTATAGTGTTATATAGTTTTTAATAGTATTTTATAGTGTTATGTAGTTTTTAGTGTTATATAGTGAATAGTTTTTATAGTGTTAAGGAATTTTTCGAACACAGACATTGACATTTTATAGAATTGAGTTGACATTTGTAATTAATTGACATCCCACTGACATTTTTATTTCATCTCTATATTGATTTTATTAATCAGTCAGGTATCAAACGAATGCCGAGAGTCGCATAACAATGGACTTTTTATTGTGTCTCGTTTACACATCCTTGACGAGTTAATATTAATTTATTATTCACAATTTATTTATTGTTAAATGAATGTTACAAATAAATTTACTTTGCATGTCATAATTTATTGGCTGAATACGATTCTTTGTGATAAACTTAACATCTTTGTATACCATGTTTAATGCAAATAAATATTTCTTTCTTTCTTCTTTCTTCTATCAAGTTTAAGAGCTAGGCTCTTATCAGTGCAATTTTTTTCAAAAACACAAAATTAAGGAAGACAGCCGTAGTGGTTTTCCTCTTGCCTTCCACATCACAATTGAACTGGGGGTGTCCCGCCTTGATACCCATAAGCCTTTCCCGATATACTATATCTTCAGCCTTCTGCCAGTACTGATGTTGCTTCTACCCAACACCAGGGGAACGCTTATTTGTTGACGGCGTTTACTCGCCATCATAGCTGGGCACCGTTAATCAAATAGTTAACTTCGTTAATCGTTAATCCGCTACAAAAAAAGTTAGCTTCGTTAAACGTTAAAGCGTTACATTTCGGAAAAATTAACGCAAGTTAACGTTAATCGTTAATCCGTTAATATGTGTAAAATTTCTTTTTTTTTAATCGATGCGTTAGTGAACTTATAAAACCTGTTGGTTTAGGTTCTGGAAGTAAACAGGTTAGGGACAAAACAAAATACTTGTGTAATTCAAATGTGTAATTTAATCGCCGGGCATTTGGTGCATATTTTCCTTCATGCACATTGACATGTTGAAGCTCTCATCTCGGTGCCAATTCCGCTAAATGAGTCTTCACTGAGTTGTGCATTACTTGTACAACGAGAGTGCTTTGATACACCTCGCTATTCTGACAGCGGCTGCTGTAGTGACTCTGTCGTGCTACAGTAGTGAGTAGTTTTCTGCTTAGTAATTTGACAGCTTTTTGACATTGATAATTCATCATCATCATCAGCCGATGGACGTCCACTGCTGAACATAGGCCTCCCCTATGGCTTTCAACAACGACCGGTTGTAAGCGGTCTGCATCCAGTGCGATCCTGTGATCTTTACAAGGTCGTCTGTCCATCTTGTCGGTGGACGTCCTACGCTGCGCCTTTGGTCGAAGGGCCTCCATCTGGGACTTTTCTGCCCCAACGGCCATTAGTTCTACGCGCTATGTGCCCTGCCCTATGCCACTTGAGCTTACTGATTCGCAGGGCTATGTCCGTTACCTTAGTTCTTCTACGTATCTTCTCGTTTCTGATTCGATCTCGTAGAGAAACACCGAGCATAGCCCTCTCCATCGCTCGTTGTGTGATTTTGAGCTTCTTTATGAGGCCCATAGTTAGAGACCACGTTTCGGATCCGTATGTCATCACTGGTAACACACACTGGTTAAAGACTTTTGTCTTCAGACACTGAGGTAATTGAGACGAGAAGACGCTCTTGCGCAGTTTCCCGAACGCTGCCCAGACGAGTTGGATTCTTCGATTGACCTCTTTCTCAAAGTTGGACCTACCTAATTGGATTACTTGTCCCAGGTAACTAACTAACTAACTCCCAGGTACTTCGAGAATTGAGTTCCCAACAGATACCGGAGTGGATACAACACGGGAGTTCGACATAATTTTCGTCTTTTCCATATTCATTTGAAGACCCACTTGTTGGGATACTCTCAAGGTCTTCGAGCATAGTGACTATAATATATTATCATCGGCAAACCGGAGGTGTGTGATGTATTCGCCATTGACGTTGATGCCGAATCCTTCCCATTCCAGGAGCTTGAAGGCGTCTTCCAGTGCCGCTGTAAACTGTTTCGGAGATATATACGTCTCCCTGTCTACACCTCTTCGCAGTGGAATCGCCCTCGTATTCTGTTCCTGTACTCGGACCGAAATTGTGGCGTTCGTTGTCATACAGACACTTTAACACCTCTATATACCTAAAGTCTATGTGACACCGCTGAAGAGAACGAAGCACCACTCAAGTTTCAATCGAATCAAAGGCCATCTCATAGTCCACGAACGCTAAGCATAGAGGCATATTATACTCTATATGATGTGGATGTGGTCTATGGTACTATAGCCTTTTCGGAATCCGGCTTGTTCGAGAGGCTGGAAGTCATCAAACCTACGTGCGAGACGATTCGTGATGACCCTTGAGAACAGCTTGTAGGGATGGCTCAGGAGTGAGATGGGTCTATGGTTCTTCAATAAGATTTTGTCTCTTTTTTTGAAGAACAACACGTTCCATACCTCAGTTATGATGCCCTTTAGCAGCACGGAATTAAACAGCTTCTGAAGGACTTTGAGTACTGGTGACAAATACTCCTCAATAATTTCAAAATACTGTATCAAAATTTATAAAAATTACAAACCTATAGCGATCCTCGTTTTGATGTTAAAATGTTTTCACCCTTGGAAAACAGCCCTTCAATTGCAGTACTTGAGGGTATAGCAGTATTGTATTTAATGAATAGATTTATGAATATCTGTTTCCCTAGGAATGCAGTATCGTTGAACGAGTCTTTTGATTTCATGTCCAGCCACATTTGAACGAGACTTTGCGCCTTACTTGTTAGAGAGTTGGAGCCTTTTGGTTTTTCAATAGACTGAGAGACAGAATTATCAAAAAACTTACTTGTCTGCACCTGTTTTTCACGCTGCGCCGCGGTGCCGTGCGATAAACAGTAGGCATTGGATTAACGATTAACGGACTTAGCTGCTTATTAACGGAAGTTAACGTGTCCGTTAACATTTTTTAAAGTTAACTTAAAAGTTAATCCGTTAATCAAAATGTTAACTTCGTTAATTAACGATTAACGGATTAACGAGTTAATGCCCAGCTATGCTCGCCATCACAGAATTGACACTGAATATTGTAGCATTTAATAGAGAAGATTTAATAATGTACTAGCTAATCTTCTTTTGTTTGCTTAAAACATTATTAAATAGGTATATTTATGCTTTGACGAATGTGTTGTTGTTATGTTTAGTGTCCTTTTAAAAAAAATATATATTTGCACGTCTGACATAGACAAAACATGCTGAACTAAAAGTGTACCTACCAACATTATCTTGAAGATATTTTAGACAAATAAAGATATTTCATTTCATTTCATTTCATTTGCCCATACCACAAAAAAATAAATTAATATGCGCCAGACAACACACCAATTGTCTGGTTTCGTGGTAAGGAATTTTCTTTCTTGTGTTACTACCAGACAACGATTATGACGGGGGCGTCTCCCATAAATACTTAAATACATATAACATCCAAGACAAAGGTACGAATGTCCGTGCTCATCACACAAACATTTGCCCCTTGCGGGATTCGAACCCGCGACGGCCGGCGTAATAGTCAGGAGCGCTAACCAATACACCAAACGCGTCAAGTCGTCACTAGACTCCCCACAACATTCTGGTAATCCTGTCCTGCCGCTGTTTGGTGGGGGACTCAACATATTCGCAGATAACCACCACCATATCCGGTGACCGTTCACTATACCACCCGTGACACCGCTACTAGCTTCCAGCTCAACCTTAGCCCTAGTTTTGTATCAGCATCAGAAACTACAGCCTAATCGTAATTTATCTTCAGTTTGAGATACCATTTTAAAAATCTTTTCGTTTTATAGCTAAACAATTAAAACATATCATAACATGGACTTTCAAACCAAACAATAAAATTGCTCACAAGTGATATTATTGAGTAATTTGAATGTACTCAACCGCAATATTTATTGAGTCGAATAATTCCGCTGCAAATAAGAAAGAAAAGCGGCTTTCACTTCACTATACTAGACATAGACACATGTCTTTGTAGATGATGCAAGTCACTCAAGCAAGAAATTAAAATAAAAATAAATAATCTTTATTGAGTACAAGTTATCTTTACAGTACATACATGAGATTTGATGACGAATATAATTAAATATGTGTTTGTGTGTATGTGTGAGTGACAGTATGTGATCCAATAAAACAGCTTCAAAGGAAGTGAAAGTAGCTTAGAGCAATGGTCGTCGTCAAAGACATTTTTGACAAGAAGGTATTTTTTATCTTCTCGCGTCATCTATAATATACGTTATCTGTAAATCTATTCCAGTTGTTTTCATCGATCTGACCGTCATTTTTAACACTTTCCACCGACAACAGTAATTTGTTTATTTTATTGCCTTTTAGAAACTTACTCGTTGGTGGTTTGTTTATTGTCGTCAAAGGAATCAATATGTATATGTAGTTACGTCGAATCTCTAAAAATATCACTAAGAATTATCGCCTTATCGCCTATGTTCTATTCCGAGCTATATTGTTGTAAGGTTTCACCAAAATCCATCGCGTAGTTTTTGCGCGAAGGAGTAACCAACATACATCCATCCACTATTGCAATAATAAATTACTAAGAGTAAGATAGTAAGATAAGATTTATTAATGAAGCTGTAGATACTATATTTATATTTTTTTTATTTTACATCAATCCACAGCTCTAAAAACTTAGAAAACAAGCAATATTTATTGATAATACCTACTATCTTATTGGAGAAATGGTGACATTGTTGGTTTTATAAATAACTGACTTTGTGCTTATATGCAACTAGCTTTTGCCCTCGACTTCGTCCGCGTGGAATAGTGACTTCTTTCTCCCGTTTTTTACACATTTACCACTATATCTTTGCTTCTATTGGTCGTAGCGTGATGTTATATAGCCTATAGCCTTCCTCGATAACTGGACTATCCAACACAAAAAGAATTATTCAATTCGAACCAGTAGTTTCGGAGATTAGCGCGTTCAAACAAACAAACAAACTCTTCAGCTTTATAATATTAGTATAGATAACATTACGAAAGGACATAGGTACTTTACCTATACCGGAAGTCATCCCTTAAGGGGTGGATATAGGATAAAAGTACCCAAGTACGGGAAATCCGTTATTGCCAGTCAGTGAGCTGTTACTACTACGTATAGAGAGACGCTATGCCAAGCATAAAATGTGCGCTTTTTTTGACATGAACTGTCCACAGACTGACTCCATAAATTTTGAATTTTGAATATCAAACCGCAGAAGTGACACAGACTTTTGTGCCTATTGAACTTAATTGTATTGTATGAATATTATTTTATCAAAATGTTTTAATCGTCATTTACTTTGATCAATATTTATTTCAAAACGCTAAAGAAATAAAATTTTAATAAATAAAAATCTGTAGGTCAAAAACTCGAATAATATTTATTGTTTTTTAATTCATATTTTTTTCATTTTAATTTTTCATACGAAAAAATTCGAGAAAAATACAACTACAAATGTAAACACTTTAAAAGTAATATCACAAACTCCATTGTCTAACCTATATTTATTACCTACCTACTTTTCTATTATTTACGTGTCACTTTTTATAATCTTTGATTTTCATGTAAAATGGCGGAAATTTCATGCAAAATATTTATAACATTTTGAAAAAACCTGTATGTTAGTTTAAATTAACATTTTAATCTCTTAACGATGGTAAGTAACGCCGGTATCTTTTTATTTTAAAATTATCAATATCTAATTTTCGTAAAGAAAAGCCTTCTGAAATGTCAATGAAAATCAAATGAATGACCGCAATCATAAACATTGTAGTGTTGTGCCTCAGTGTTGTGCATAGACTCGCGTGACGCCGCCGGTCACGCAGTATTTATAAATAAATACTCACTCCGAATACTCCGATGCCGGAACTAAAATGTGTATCAGTGGGTTTCTGTGGTGTTATAGGTTTAAGATTGTTATTGCATACTTTTGAACTAAGTACCTACACACTTGACTGCCTTTGCCTGCCTCGGTGGCGCAGCGGTTAGAGGGTCGAATTTTAAAGCGACGGCTGTGCCAGAGTTTCCGGGTTCGATTCCTGGATCGGGCCAAAAAATATTTACTGCGTTTTTCTGTTCAGAAATTCTCAGGGAAGCCCGGAGTTTTGAAGTTGGCGGTGTTTCACCCCCGTGCCTCGGAAAGCACGTAAAGCCGTTGGTCCTGCGCCTGATCGCTTTCCGGTCGTGTCAGATTGCTGTCTCATCGGGCTATGAGAGTGAAAGGAATAGAAAGTGCACCTGTGTTTTCGCACACACTTGTGCACTATAATATGTCCCGCGAAGTCGGTTAGTCGTTGTGACTGGCCACCGTAGTCGAAATCGGCTATCGAGGAACTATTACCTTACTTAACTTAATATACTTAGTTAGATAGGGGACAATTGGGCGTTTCCTACAGTCATTAAGAATTCGCCGACCCCAATATTTAAAGAAAATACAAAATTTTAAAGTGTACATCCGGGCCGCTGAGCCAGACGCCTAGAGAGATCTGGCCTATCTAGGCTGATAACGTATCGTAGGTGACGCTGGTATATCCAGGTTTCATCGTAGGTGACGCAGTAGTTTTCGTGTAAAATCAAAAAAACTTGGCTCAGACAGCCAGAATTTCACATTTTCTGACACTCTGGATCTCAGCTCTCAGAGGGTTTCAAGGCGCTGTTTCTTATAAAAAGGGATGTGACGCGTAGGTGACGGCCATCCGAAGTAGTTTCATCCATTTTAATCCAATACTTTTCGAGAAATCATGATAAACGTATGGCTCAGACAGCCGGACATCCGGTCGTCTGAGCCAACTTGTTTTTCTCTATATTTCACGAAATACTATGTTTGGGACAAATGTTTTAACGATATACTGATGTGACGACGTTAGTGACAGCTCTCGACCAGATTTGAACCTTCGTGACGCACGCGTTTAGGAGCTATTGGGAAAAAGCTGCTGGCTCAGACAGCCGGATGCTGGCTGTCTGAGCCACCCAGTTCTACCACTTCCAGGTGTTCTACGAAGCTGGAAACTCATCAAATCTGATGTGACGCGGACTCTGAGTAAGTATAATCGTAAGTGACGGCTCTACATGCCGGCAATCAAAAGTTATAAGCAATTCAATACTTTTCCATACATTGATGCATTTGGGTGCCCACACTTCGCACTTTTTATGGGAATGAAAATACAATGTAGTATAAAATGTAAGCAAAAGCCCCCATTTCAAGACAGTTGCCCTCTCCTGCGTTTTAAATAATAATAATAATAAATAAATACCCTTGGACATTTCACACAGCGCCATCTGGTCCCAAACTAAGCAAAGCTTGTACTATGGTAACCAGACAACGGTTATAAACATACTTAAATACTTTTTTTTTTTTTTGTAAATACATACATATTATACATAGAAAACACCCAGACCACTACAAACAGACATGTTCATGCACACAAATGTTTGTAATGTGCGGGGATCGAACCCGCGACCTCTGGCGCAGTAGCCAATTTCTTAACCACTGCGCCAAATCGGTCGTCAAATATGTAATTGTGTAGTTAATAACTTCGCCGATGAAGGAAAATATGGTAATTATTTATGGTCTCAGGTATGATGTACTCTTTATTTAGAAATAACTACTAGTTTCAGTTAGGTACTACAGTATTAGAGTATTTCGGTAAGGTACTTCATACCTACTCAATCCTCATCTCGTCCCATGTGATTATGGCCCACTTGGGACGAGATGCAAAAAATCAAAATTAATACTAACTTCATTCTGCAAGTCGTCTCCTGTTTTTATGGGTGGAAAATATAGTCATTTATCAACTCGTCCCACCATGCCTACAACTTAGCCAAGCTAAAGTAGAAGAACGGACTTTAAAAAAACATGTTTGTTGACAGAGTGAAATTAATTGCATTCGTATCCATGTGTAGACGTGAACATCGC
>CAUZXH010000182.1:0-48185 GCA_963584085.1 Pyrausta aurata
TAGTTTGCATATAAGGAACGGCCGTTAGCAGTGGCGTCGAGGCTTACCAGCAAGGCAGGACATATCCCCGCTTTGCGTTGCGCCAGCCGCGATGACGGATACAGGCTCTCTGTCTCCCACTCACCCGACGATACTAAAGACGAAGCGGTGAACCAACATCAGTGGAAGCAGCAGAGGTGCGCTGGTCGCGAATATTGGTAGCACTGGTTTATAGCAACTCTAGTTCTGAGGAGAGGCAGAGGCGCGTTGGGCAAACATGCAGCACACCGGGCACGCTGCGAGCGCTCACCGCGGCCGACCTGACGCGCGTTATAAATGTGATAATCCCCTTTGCGTAAATAACTGTTTTATCAGTCAGGTATCAAACGACTGCCGGGAGTCGCATAATAATGGAATTTCTATTGTGTCTCGTTCACACACACTTGACGAGTTAATGTCGAGCCAATAGATTTTACCTAAAATATCAATATTGTTTTTTAATTGCTGATGCAAATATAATATACGATTTTAATTATAATATAAAATAACAGCGTAATGTTATAGTGTCATCTCGTGATTTATCTACAGAAGTCACATGTTACATTTCCAAGAATTAAAAATTGTTGAATAGGTTGATTACGTTAATAAGATATTAAATAAGATCTCTGACCCTGATCTTGAACTGTCGACCGGATTGATAATATAGAACGTGCTTGTGCTCGTGTGCACATTTATGTACGAAGTAGGATTATAGAATTTTAGATATTAGTAGATAATGTTTTGAAAAGTTTATGCTAATAATACGCTACCTAAACACTTTGTCATCTTCAGAGATGTACAAAATGGTTTAAAAAAAGCATTTAAATGCAAAATGCAAAATACTTTTCGGATTTACTATTTCAAATGCAAAATACTAAATAGTTTTCCTTTTTGTATTTCAAATGCTAAATGCAAAATAGGTATTTTCAAAATACTTTTTTCAAAATAAAATACCTTTTCTTGGGAAATAGTGACTGTCTAATAAAATGGCACCTTCCTTTTGCATGGCATTTTTGTTATATTTATCAGTACGTGCTACAATAAATTCTGTTATGTTTATAATAATAATGAACCACTTCACCAGCACCATCAAACAATCAATCCGTGAATCGAATCCGAGTAATCAGGAGCACGGTTTTGACCGATGCCGCCATCGTGTTAGTGGGATGTCTGCCTTGGGACCTCGACGCCATGGTTCTCGCTGCAGTCTACTAGTGGCGAGGAGACCAATGGCTCAAGGGCAACGACCTGCAGCGCGTGATATCGAGACGGTGAAGCTTCACATAGAAGAGACGGCTCTAGAAGCGTGGTCGAGGAGAGTGGCCGTGAATCATGCAAGGCGCCGGACTCTCGAGGCAATTCACCCTGTCCTAAAAGATTGGATAAGGCGCCAGCACGGTCGCCTGACGTATAGACTGACCCAGGTACTGACAGGCCACGGATGTTTTGGTGCCTTCTTGTGCCGAATTGGCCGAGAAGAGACGATTAAGTATCACCACTGTACCGCTGATGAGAATACAGCGCAACACACCCTCGAGATATGCCCGGCTTGGGCGAGGGAGCGCGAAGTTCTCGTCGCGGCAGTTGGGTGAGACCAGTCCTTACGAGGTGGTTATCGTCCAAATGGTAGACAAGGAGGAGGCCTGGCAAGCGGTGCGAACCTTCTGCGAAGATGTAATCCTACAGGAATCCTAAAGGAAGCCGCGGAGAGGGAGCGAGAGGCTTCGGCTGATGCCCCATTTTTCCGCCACCGATGTACCAGCCAGCGCAGGAGGGCTTATGACCACCATGCAAACCTCCTCGGCGGGCCTCGGACGACTGACACGGGAGTGTCAGTCGTTCACTAAGGGAGGCTCGATGCGGTGATGTGATGCGTTCCACGCACCGTTGACAGCAGCAAGCTAGGGTGACCTCTATTCCCCTGCACCCGGGTGGCGCTGGATGCATCAGTGAGCTATAGCCAGAGACAAGAACTGCGGACGAATGTTCAGGGTTCATGCCAAGTAGCGTAAACTGTCAGTTTTTGCCTCACTTAATGGTACGAGAGAACGCCGTCAGGTTTAAGTGGGTAGGCAGGCTACGAAGTCTGGATTCCCACATAAACCCCAACTGTCCCCGCGGTTGTTGGGTATGCAAACCTGCACTTCCTGATGAATAAAAAGGATGGGGATTGGACTCTAACAAAAAATTGTCCTTCCTTTCAAACTGAATGTTACGGAAACAGGCCTTTATCGAAACGTGATGTTAGCAAACTCATAATCATTTAAAAATACCTATTCAACGATACCCCACACGATGGGTTTTGCAAGATAAAAACGTTACTTGTGTGAGAGGTACTCCAAAATAAATTATTTTACCACTTTAGCGGAGAAATTAAAATTCTTACCCGTGCCAAATACCAGTTTTCTAGCATCTCAGGTCCCTGCGCTGAGCTGCGGACAGACGGACATGGCAAAACTTTAAGGGTTCCTTGTTGGACTCAAAATAATCCATTCCAAAACCAAACTCATGATGGTGGACCGTTTCAACGCTCTAGCCGCTCTACAAATGTCAGGTGCGCTTACGCGACATTGAAGAAGACCGACCGAATTCACATTGATGCCTTCGAAAAATGGTGCTGGCGGAGGGTGCTGGGGATTCCTTGGACTGCATTCCGCACAAGCGATTCCATCCTTCAAGAGCTCGGTATAAAGATCATGCTCTCTACCACCTGCCTTCGTAGAATCCTGGAATTATTTGGCCACATTGCGGGAAAGACGGACACAAGTTACCGGCAAGATAGATGGCAAAAGACCGAGAGGACGCAGCCCAACAAAATGGTCCGACCAGATTCGCAATGCACTGTCTGACACTGCCCACCGCATGCTAATCTCCACGTTGTTCTCCATGACGCCAAGGACCGGAACAGATGGAAGACCACTATTAGAAGCAAACTCATAAAGGGGTATCACGACCTTCAGCAATGAGGAGCACGATGCAAGGAGGTGTTGAACTATGGAACCCTAAAAATGGGTGCGCATGGATAGCAGACGCCTCTATCGGTCAAGGCAATACAAGCGTCATTCGTTCTTTTCATTTTGTTTGACTGGTAATGGTATTTTGCATTTTGAAATGAATATTCAAAATGCAAAATACGTGTCAAAAGGTATTTCAAATAAAATACAAAATGGTTTTTAATAAAAGGTATTTAAATGCAAAATACAAAATAGGTATTTTGCATTTTGTATTTGCATTTTAAATAGAAGTATTTCAAATAAGTCACATCTCTGGTCATCTTAGTAGAAAAACATATCACAGCTATTGGGATGTAATATGTCTTTGCTTAACGCGTTTAGTATGATTAGGCGCTCTCATCTAGAGTGAAATGGGTCGCTTCTTCCCCCAGTAAGGCAATCTATTATTATTTCCTCACTGTCAAAATAAAAACTAGTATGTTCAACTCGGGTAAAACCACCCATTGCACTCTCGAAGTGTATCGCTATCACTACGTTCGAGCGCCAGAAATATCTAGCTTTCTCCCCTTGGTTAACAATCTGCTAACACTGCAATATACAGGGTCTACTTTACATAAGGTATTATTTGTTGCAGGTTCAGCATGATCGGCAGCTGGGACGTGGGCGTGACGTGTGCGCTGGCGCAGCTGCACAGCGAGATGGGAGACACGCAGACCGCCAAGCACCACTACCAAGATGTGAGCTTCTTATATCTAACTGAATCGCTGATGCGAGCTTTTATGGCTAACTTTGTTCGCTAATAGTTGTAGGCATTGGTTTAGGGTACCTAATTTTTATTTCAAAAGTACATAAGTATGGTAGCACATTGTAATACTGTATTATATTTTAGGGACTTTGCGATGTTTGGTCATACATTTGACATTACTTCATTGTAATTGATAATATTAATACTCGGTTAAGTTAGTTTAGCTATTCGGCTTTGCTTTTAATTTTATTGACCATGGTTGCTTTAAAGCGTTTAACTGCTCGATTATTTAAAACCAAAATTATGTCGTCTCATCAGAAAACAAAATCTGTCACAGTCAGGCTCTATAAAGCTCTCCCTGTTCCTCCTGATATATTGAAACCGGCATTTGTCGGCCGGTAGTATACTTAATAGACTTAATAAAAGCTCATGGATCGATAGGCCGCCGGCGGTCGCGTAAACAAAAGAATGTTGATAGACACACATGCGAGCGTTGAATAAAGTTGTTTACCCAGGTGGAGGCGGTGTGGCCGTGCGAGGTGTCGGCGCTGGAGTGGCTGGCGGGCGAGGCGCCGCCCGACGCCGCGCTGCAGCACTACCGCCGCGCCGCGCGCCTGCAGCCCAACAATGTCAGTGCAATACCTTAAGCTGCCTTTTGACTGTGGGATATAATATATAAATATATATTACGATATATTTTATATCCCGAGATATATCTTTTACCCGTTCACACTATGGAATATATATTTTTTTAGATTTTTATAGGATTGTCAACCACCGCGAGGGTGAAAGGGGCGTGCGGGGGGCGGAAAATATATATTTCTCGAATCGCTCCAAAACATATAGCTCGGGATATAAAATATTATATTTCTCAGTGAGAAGGGTTCCATTGTAAACTTTGGTGAGCGATATCGAGTATATCTCGGTATATTAATAATATAAATTTCTAAGTGAGTAGGCAGCTTTATCATAATGGTACTTATTACAGTGCTTAAGTGTGGTTATACTGTGTGCTTTGTCTTGTTATTTTGTATGTATGGTAGTTAGTCTGTAAGGTATTTCCTTAAAAGAGGTGTTTCGAGAAATTAGAATATTAACTGTAGCCTCTCAGTATATTTATGAAAATTTAATGTATGTACGCAAAAATTTAGATTCATTTACGAAAAAACGTGATATACACAAATATAATACTAGGAATACGGATAAGCTTGCTATTCCACAATTCAGGCTTCGAAAGGTTGGTAATTCTTTCATGGGGAAATGTATAAAATTTTTCAATAAACTACCAGAATACTTTGTTGACTTACCGATTACTAAATTTAAAACTGTTATTAAAGAAACCCTAATGACGAAAGGGTATTATAAAGTAGATGATTATTTAAAAGATAATAATGTATGGACTTGCATGATCACCACAAACATTGTAAAACTTTTGAAAAGAGGCATTGACAATAGTGACTGAGTTTCTTGCGCAGCTTCTTCTCAGCACTAGCCCACAATTATTGTCCCGAAGCTGTGGTAGGGTCTATGTTGGGACGTGTATAAGTGCCCCCAGTGGGTCTATATGCAAAAATAAACGACTTTTATGACTTTTACTTTTTGTTTTATGGGCATTTATTTCAAAAGCTGTTGCCTGAAATAAACTATTATCTCATGTATTCTGTTAATATTTTAGTTTGGTCTAAACTTAGTTACTCTTTGTCTGTGATAACACCTTAACCGAAATTGGTTGCACCTCGTGTTTGAAGTGCCGCCCGTTTTGTGTCGATGGATAGACCGGATAAGTCATTTCGTTGCAACCTGCAAATCGGGCTAAAAATAGTCTATTATAACTACATTAGATGCCCTGTCTGATTTGCTATCGTCTGTACTTAATTTGCCAGGGAGACTAGAACCCTTTTTCTAAAATTACTTATGTAACTGCTAAATATCTTTTACCCTGGAACATAGTGTCACCTTCATCCTCCCTATTTTTATTGTAGCCTCGTTGGGGACTATTGATGGGCGGTTGCCTTCGAGCCAATGGCCGCTATCAAGAGGCGCTCTCGCTGTACAAAAAAATGAATGCCAGATTTCCAGATAATGTTCAGTGTAAGTAAATCAAGAAAAACTTATTTTACATGTTTATTAAACGAATTCAAAAACCACAAATAATGATGTTATTTTTTTCCAGGTCTGAAGTTAATAGTGAAATTATGTGGCGACCAAGGGCTCTCTGAAACAAACGCGTGGACTAAAGAGTTGCAACGCGCACAGGCTAGAATCAAACAGCAAGAACGAGGTAACAAGAATAGTCTTTAACGTCTAGAACTCAATATTCCCATCTATGCCCACTTATCATGATGACAACTTAATACTTGATTAGAATTAGATAACAATATGAACGTTACTGTAACTGTGACATAATTAAATTTTCGCGTTGACCTTCAAATTATCTGATTGTTGAATCTCAAAACCAATAAGGCAGTCAAATACATCATAAATTATATTGTTATCTTCACATCTTCATTTTGCAAATCGTAATTGTAAATTCACGGTTATTATAAGTTTCGTTAAAAAAATACAAATAAGTTGACTTTTGGTGCGCACTAGGGTGACACTTATTAATCTTGGTGCATTTACCGCTCGTTTCAATTAATCTTCATTATACGTAAATGCTATCTGTTAAGAGGATGTGATTCCTTGCTAATAAGCTTCCACATAATTGATTGCCGTTTTTATGAATCGCTTAAAATGAACTAATCATTGAAAGTTATCTTTCCACCTTCAATGTTAATCCTGTGTATACAATCCCCAACTGCTTACTCACAACGAATGTTATCTCGGTGTATGTTTTCCTGGTATCAAATATGTTCTTAGATTTAATCATTGTGTACAGTTTCTATTACATCAGCTGGCAGCGGTTCATCAGGCGCCAGTCACTCGCCAATTGATCAAATCCGAGGTAAATACATATAGAACATAACGGTTATGTTGCTGAACGTAAGAAATATCATAATAACCCTGTTACTCGGTGAAACATTTGCAAAGTCATTTTTTTAGGAACCATAGAATCCTGTTATATGGAGATAAAATTCACGACATTAAATGCAATAGATAAGTATTATGTATTGAAGTGTGTACAATAGTGACGTTTTGCATACGTTTCACCGATTACCATCTCTGTACGATTACCATACGATAGTATATGAATCAATCGACCGCGCCCTCTTTGCTGATAATATCTATAAGATAAGCCAGCTTGGTTTTGTTTACCAAATTTACTTAAAACAGTCTAAAAATAATTTACAACAGTATCGAATGCAATACCTATGTCTATCAGCTTTGCGCTATAAATTGTTTACATTTATTTATCTCGTTAATTTGATGTACTGAAATTGAAGTTAATATCAAAATATTTGCGGGAATTGAGCCAATATACGTAATTAAAACTTGGGTATTTCCCATTGTAGATAAATATTTACATTATAGTAAGTATCTGATGATACTATATTGGTTACCTACCCGTAAATAAAGGACCAGCCGGTAGGCTAGACTAGCGTCTGTCATTGATGTGTGTAATCGATTTTACAATTCCTAAAATCCTTGTATTTATTACAATATGTATGACAGATAAATGAGGAAGTCAATTTAACGTTCCAGTGGGGTCTCGCAACGGTAGCGCCGCGCAGCCCGCCCCGGCGCGCCCGCCCACGCGCGGCGACAGCGCCCTCTCGCGGACCAATACGTAAGTCTGCATTCATATCAAGTCTGTGGTAGAAACTTAGATTCCATACTGGGGGTCTTGTTCCGCTATTTGAAGTGTGACAAAATTGTAATAGAATAACTATTTTTGACAGTTAGCTTATATTACTAGAAATGTCAAAAATAGCAATTTAATTACGATTTTTAAAGGAATTAGGCGTCAGTTTTCAAGCAGTCGTAGTAATACTAGCCAAAAGGAATGAAAGAGGGTACTGAATGAATTTTAAATGTACTCGACTTTTTTGACAGTTAGTTGGCCGATTGCATAATAGAAACGAAATGCACGTTAAGAAATAAATAACAAAGTGGTTTCGCACTTGTAGTACCTGGATGAAATGTGTTCTCAAGTGCCAAAGAATTTACATGGGCGTAATAAATGCCCACATTTTACACACAAAGGATATTGACCAAATCCGGGCCCAGATTACGTCTTTGTAGTTTATATTTCAAAAATCTTGTTTTGAATTATAATTACACCGGTGTTTTTGAAAATATCTAACGAATAGGGGTTTAAAAGTAACACTCACATAGTTTAGGTGATTTTTAATAGGTGCATTAACTCTGCAATCACAAAACATAACCTCAAAATGCCTATACTTTGCCGTTGAATTCCTCGTAAACCGCTATTTATTTATATTTGGTTCTATTTATTATTCGAGAAAAATTTTGTGTTCCTTTAAATATTTATATATTTTATCCGATCATTTTGGAAACTGCTGACGCAAAATTGGGCCCAATTTCTATAGAGTTTTGGTCAAGATCCTTTATAATTTCACCAATAACAAAACCAAAAAGTGATTTATTTTTACTTTTTATGAATAACGATTTAGCGCTTTTCAATACTCTACTATCCGCCGGCATAATTTCGTGACATTGTCAAATAAGTTCATTAACACGAAAAACTGCGCGCCAGACAATACGCAGTCGGCTCAAAAAGCAGACTGGGGCGGCGGACAAGTCACGGGGTCAACTATCTGAATATTTATCCGTTTCATTCACTAATAAATGCGTCCCATGCATATGTAGCGTGCGCGCCCATATTACGCAGTAAACATCTTAGATACTCGAACTTTGGTATATTCGTTTCAGATTATCAATTTCCTTAATGAATTATTGTAAGCGTTACGCATCAATCAAGAATAACGTGTCGTTTCACAGATATTCCGGCGATACGGCTCAAGACGGAGGGCACTTACTAAACCGCTCTGTCAATCGCTCAGAGACCAAGAAGAAAAACGTTGACGAATTTGATGACGAGTTGCCTTTACCGCCGGAGTAAATAAGTGCTAAGTAAATACGGTTCTACGTAATAATAACCGTGTAGTATAAATTAAAATAATATAATTTATGTTTATGATACTTAAAACATGATTTGTAATATAATGTTTCGTACTATTAAAAATATTTTTTCTTTTAACTAGAGTTTCTACTACGCATAACAACAAAGAAACGAAAGTCGCACACAATGATCAAAAATATATTAAAAAAAAATATATTGATAATTCTTTAACATTTTTTTTGTACATAATAAATACATTAACGTTCAGGATTAGAAAAAAATCTTATCCATTTATTAATCATATTTAGAATAAGTTTACTCCTAGCTAGACACATTTATATTAATTTAATATCACATTAAATATTTACACTAAAATTGTACTCAGCAATATTGAAACTGTCAGTATGCAGTCGGCAGATCACTGCACCATTCATTAAAAACATTAAATCATTTTCAAAATGGGGATACGTGCAATCTTAGTTTAGCGGATACCGCAATAAGCATGATCCTTGTATTGAAATGTATTAAAAAGGCTGTATAGCTATGAATTAGTTATTTCGTTTGAAAACCGTCCCGCCCTGGCCCCGTTTATAATTAAAGTATCCTATGTACGTCTTCTGGTTCTAAGCTACCTCCACCAATTTTCAGCCAAAGCCAGTTTAGCCATTCTTGGTTTATAAATAGTGTAACCAACACGACCTTCTTTACATATAAATTTGGATGGTGATGCCATATTCAGATTTTTCGAACTTGCCGTCTTCGGCTTTCACTTGCCAGACTATAGCTATTTAAGATTTGGTATAATGAGTTAAATTATACATCAGCGTATAATCTGCCACGAGACATAAGAAATAAGTTAATGCATACTCATACAGTGCAATGGTCAAATATTAGACAAAAGAATAATCTTACTATTTCTTTTGGAGATTGCTAAGATTCAGTCTGTGCGTATAAAAATACATATTGATTTTATTTTGCTGTTGTGGTACATTAAAAGCCTTATCTTAAACTACACGAAGTATTACATAATATTTACATAGGGATGCTTTATCATACAACAATAACTTTATGTACTACTTAAAGTGCTATTTATTGCCTTCGTCGCGTCACGTATTTCGGTGATGGCAGTGTCCTAATTAGTACGTGCGCGTATGTCAACGATCTCGATGCCATTGTTCTCTAATTTTTAGTAAACTAAACACTAAACAATGTCGACACAATCGTATTATTAATTGTCCAACTCGAACGTAATAGCAATTTCTTACTTTATTTTCCCCAAACCGAATCGCAAGTTCGTGAAACCTATCACCTATCTCAAGGACGGTAACGAATAAATTAAACATTCACAAAGCGAGCCAAAGTAACGATAACGGCAAAAATCACATGTCGCCTACACTCGCGCCTCTTCGCGTAACCTTAGTTTATCATAACGTTTATCATTTAAATACCTAGCACGCCGCTCGCACACAATCGCTCGGCAGAAAAGTCTCGTAAATATTTGGCACAACGCTCGATGTTCGTGCGCATTCCGTATGCTCGTGTCACTCAACGGTCCACGCACTACAGGCAGCCTCATGATATGATCCTCGCGTAGGGGTGCTCGATGTGGCCGTACTGTATCGCGAGCAGCGTGTCCTTGACCCGCTGGAACACGGGCTGCGCCTGCTTCATGGTGGGGATGGAGATGTCCTGGTCCAGGAAGCCCACCCGGCTGATGGGGCTGATCACTACCGCCGTACCCGCGCCGAACATCTCCAGCAACTGCAAATTAAACATCTATTACCTCTATGTATTCGTGTGTTACGTCATAATTCAAAATCTATAAAATATAAATAAATATAAAATTATTTATTTCAAAAATATACATGACAGTGTTTTGCCGAGTTTTCCCGATAAGTAGATCTATCCACTCTATCCTCATGAAAGTGCTACATGGAGCCATAAAATTATGTAAAGAATAGCGGTTTCATAAAGCTCTTAGGTTAATAGCTAGTTTAATTTAAGCTCATAAATCGTAACACTTTCTAATTCGTAATTTCGTATCTTACAGATTTATTTTCATCTGTTGAATACATTTGTAAACAAACCCAATTTGTTTCAAAATGAGGCTGTCTCAGTCATTAAATATTGTTAAAACAATAGTATTTTATTAATTTCGATGACAGTGCACTTATTTACATTACACCCAAGATAAGGTAGACTAACCTTTCACCTTTTGGAGCATTATCGTCAAACATTGTCTCAATTACACCATCTTATTTAACCAGTTCATGTCTCAAAAATAATAGTTACCTACTTTCGTGTTTGTGATACGGCAGCACAAACAAGTGTATCATGCGCTACATCTCGTGCCTGACAGAGTAAACAATAGCAGAAACTCACCCGTCCTTGTTTGTTGAGCTCCATCACTCGTTGCATGGTGATGACCTCCTCCTTGACGGTGAGGTCCTCCCACTGGCTGGCCAGCTCGAGGATGGAGCGACGCGTCACTCCCGGAAGGATGAGTCCATTTAGCGGCGGCGTGCTAAGCTGCTTGTCTGATAAATAAGAAAAGGAAGCTCATGTTACCAGATAACTTGACATATCATGTCAGTATTAGTACTGATATACAGGGTGTTGCCTGCAATAGAAGCAAAAAAAAATTCTACAGAGTATCCGAAGTTGTCTTAACCAGACCATGATGCTCTAAAGCGCTATAACCTGGTGATTTAGTAATCCAACCAAAGTTATAATCGTTCATTAATGATATCAAAATGGAACTGCAGACATTTGTTTGAAGTACATTGCTGGCTCGGTTAATTTTGTTAGAAAAATCTGCTTTTATTCATTTTAAGAAATTGAAACCTGATTTTTTTTCTCCTATTATAGGCCACACTATGTATAACTACTAATACCACCGAATATAAAACAGACACTCTCATCCCCTGCATAATTCCATCTCATCAGCCTTTCAGAATCCTTGAAGCGCGAAAAGTACTTATTTATAACGTTTACTAGAGTGAACAAGTGACGACACGCATGAGTTGTTTACGCGTATTGGTTGTTGAGTTAGGCAAATGCCGATTGTATGGAAATTGTAGGAGGTCCAGAGTGTGACGTCGTGACCAAATACTAGGGTGAACGAAGTAATAGTTCGATTAATTTGATAGCACTGCTGCTAATAAATGTCAGCTATAACTTTGTCCAAATAAGTACGACTCCCAAAGTTGGCACGGTATTTAGGTGTTACTTCAACCAATTTCAACAATCTTCTTCTTCTTCAATTCTGAGTGATTTGTGATAAGGCTGGTTGTGTTGAAGGAAACACATGACATACACATTTTGTATAATGTAAATACCAGCTACCAGCTTAATATTTTTTGAGATAACAATTAACATGTTCTAAGAATAAGTAATGAAGACTACGTCAATAAGACGACGAAGTCCATACATTCTTTATTAACTCCGTTAATCTTTCAATTTATTTCTATAGCGAGGTATTAATCTCCGGATCCCGAAGTTTTTAAAAATGCAATAGATAAGAAAGAAAAAAGTCTGGACCAACTGTCTAGAGTCCTCCAATATGCGATTTGCTTGACATTTTTTGACTGTTCGGTGGCGGAATATTGTGATGATGCTAGCAATCCTAATTGTTGCTTCAGATATGAGACAAGAATTTACCGGTCAGGAGGTCAAAGCGCCAGCGACGCCGATAACATAACAATATCGGCCACTTACATTACACTACTATCTACTTAATAACTGCACGATTCCAGCTAGCACCAATTAAAAACATTTACGAAATAATGGGTTAATAAACAAGTGATTAAATAACTTATATCTATTCTAAGCATGCATGTTATTGTACACCAGAGCTAAGATGCGTATGGAAAAGATTATATTACATAATACCTCTAATTGATTAAACAGCGTATTATCTGTAATAGGAGCAAATTTTTTTATCAATGATTCTACAGAGTATACACAGTTACCTTGACCTGGCTTTAGTGCTCTAAAATGCTTTCACTCAGAGATATAGTAATCCAAAGTTATAATTACTAATCAATGTATATCATAATCACTAATTCGTTGTAGTAAATGACAATGTCAAGCTCTATGACTGGACACATTTTTTGCATAATGTTGGTTCGATTTATTTTGTTAGAAAAGAACAATAACATTATTTTTCATTTTAAGAAATTAAAACCATTTAAAATTGATTACTGGTTACTTAAACCATATTTATTTTTACTCCTATTACAGGCCACATGTATATGTCAACAAGTATAGGTGTCTTATATCAAAATAGAATACGTTATTTGTGCGACAGATAAGCACTAACTAACGAATAATTCAAATATGGAACGCCATTTCGTATGAAGCAGATAACACTTTTGGGAACTTATTCAGACTTTGTGAAACAGTCCGATTTACAGGATTGTGCACTGGGTTTGCGTGTGCTTACCTCCTTGATCGTTGATGTAAACGATGAATATGTTCATGGCGCCCACTTCAGTTAGTTCATGGTTGGGTCCGAAGAGCCATAATACTTGGTGGTGTCCCATTTTCGCTGCTCGAGCTGTCGCCTCTGAAAATCGTAATGTAATTTTACGTAATGACGACACGTCTGGTGTAGTGGTTAGCGCTTTTGACTACAAAGCCAGCACTTACGGGTTCAAATCCCGCAAGGGGAGAAATGTTTGTGTGATGAGTACGAGCATGTTTGGTAGCTTAGTTATGGGTGTCAATATCAATTTATTTAAGTGTTTATGGAAGACGCCCCCGTCATTATCATTGTCTGTTTTTCGTAACACCACAAGGTAGAAAAATATTGACTTACTTACTTTGAAACCAAAACAATTAGCGTCAATGGTTGTTTGGCCAAATTTATTTAAATGAGTTTTTGCATTAGCAGTTTCCTGCTGAACTCTCATACAGGAAAAAAGTTGTCTTCTTCTAGTTTATTTTTTTAACACATTTTTATATTTCAATGTCATTGAATACGTAATTATATATTTAGCTGTTTGTCAAATATAAACACGTGTATTGCATATTGAAGTAATAGATGGTAATATGTAAGTTTTAGTAAAATCAGAAAGAATACCAAAGATAAGATTATTGGTAATCGGTAACAAGGTTCTATAATCCAGATATAGATTTAAATTGCTCACCTGCTCGTATCTATCTCTAGGTGAAGATTTTTAAAAAAAAACTTTTAAATATAGCATCATAGCTTTTGCGCTTTTATGTGTTTATACAAGTCAAGCAGTTGTGAACCAAATCAGCGTACAAAATCGTAACAAACGTCCACCTAAACATACATACATCCTAGAGGTGTACCGATTAGTAGACATGATATTTATAAGAGTGGTAACGTGTATAAATGGTATTTCTACATAACTTGTATTTTTATGAACGTTTTCAACTGGCGAACCCAACAAAGTGAAATCATGAAAATCGGTTTGGCAGCCGTCCTCTATTTAAAAGTGGTGTCGTAACTAACACGACTTTATTTTTTAGAAGAGAATATTAAATAAGAAGATGTAGATCTTGCTCACCTATCGTAGGTCCGTAGTTGGAGCCTACTTTCCTGTTGCCGACTCCTCCCGGGAACGCCCGCACGACGTTAGGGTCGGCGTATATTGACACCGCGCCGTCCGTGCTCGCCTTGTAGTACGCGCTCACGGGGCTCAGGATCACGAACAGGAGCGCAGACTCCGGCGCTTGGATGCCGAACGTTGGCTGAAAAAGATCAAGCGATTTTTACTTTTGTGTCCTGTGCTAAGGGTTTGTAAATGGGGTCGATAGATGCGTTATTATTATTATTATTATTTTTATTTAGTATGGGTTTGCTCTTGACTCCAGACCAAGCCAAGTGCGACTAAAACGGAGTCGAAGATGGAACGAGCTCGCCCAGAAGAAGCCTGTTCACTCTAACTTTGAATAGATTCGGATTATAGTCACTAGGAAACACCGACGCGGGCAGCGAGTTCCACTCTTTTGCCGTGCGGCATTTATAATGCGCACGGCGTGCGCATTATAAATGTTTATGAGAAGCGCTTAGTTCTAAACAGCGAGTTTTTAGGTTATTATAATTGCTTAGCTCAAACTAAATAGTGGTAGAGAATACCACATGGTGTAAAGTTGCACTGTTTTCTACAAAATATGTTTGTACAATAAATTAAAACAAACAAAAGCTCTGCATGAACGAAAACATTTTCAAATTAACTTTTACTATTTCCTAATAGAATCGATAAAATATTAGACAAAAGTCGTCTCCTGCGGTTTCACCCATAATCTATACGTATCTACAAATACCATTGTAAATTATATCCAATATATAAGCTAGTCTACTACATAAGCTACATTACCACAAATGATGAAATTTGTTCAATTACTGATTTAAGGCTGCTGTCACCTACCTACTAACAAAGTTCAAGTACAGTTTTCTCTCCAAAAATGACTTAACTGACTACTTTTTTTGACTGATTTGTGTAGAAATGAGCTATCTACATAAGATATCGACTCTGAATTTTGGATTCAATATTTAAAATGCCTGTAATTTGCAATCATAGAAGCCAAATTGACGGTTTTCCTGGTACACTTTTCTAGATCAGTTGTTGACATCAGCTATCGAAATAACATAAACATGAAGGGAAATACGTTCCTCTACATGATTTCGACTCTGTTTTTTTTATTTATTGCTCTGGTTATTCCAAATGAAGACAAAATTGAAACCATGTTTTGACATAAAATACGCACCTAAAGACAGGCGATTATCTCTGAGATACATTGCACTTATTGTGTGTTATTTGATAAAACAATGTTATAGAGGTTCCTATCTTTGACTAACCATCAAAATTCCTGATTTTATCTTGTGCAATATATTCAAAATATCTTACTAAAGTAACCTATAAATTTGAGATTTGGAGCTGTCACGAACATTCATCTTCGATCGAAATTTGACAGACAGCGCCGAGCGCTCGGAGGGGAAGGGTGTGTCGCTCGTTGTCTTCGCTGCTAGTCTTTTATTTCGTGTATGATACGCATTCCAAATTTGAAAATATCACGCTTTGCACAATTTTTATACGGCGACCAATTCGCTTTGAGGCTTTATGCAACAGGCATAAAGCCATATAGTGCATTTGGATCGTCGATGGTCTCTAATTATAACAAAAAAGTATTCGTTCTTTTGTATCGATTTGTAGTTGTATTTAAATGATTAATCAATGTTATGTAAATTTGCATAGAAAGCAATCCTTATTAATATTATAAACAAGAAAAATTTGTATGTATGGCGACTATATAAAGAGGTTCATGAGTTATAACGAAGATCTTTTATCATATACAATTTGTATTTTCGAAACTTGATGAAACAAAATGTGCAGATACTAGCACCAAAAGTATCGACAAAAATAATTATAATAAAAAATTGACTACAAAAAAAATTGTGTTATATGATGAGCAAACTGTTTCTATCACCAAACAGTTAAATGTCAATTTTAGACAAATACTGAATTAATAAAGCAAAGAATAGGCAATAGTACCAATTCTATTGCATATGTATGGGGTTGCAAATAATAACCTTATTTATATAAAATAAAGTAGTATCAGTAACACTACTTTATAGTTCAACAACGGTAGACCGATTTTCATGATATTTACTTTTTTGAATTGGTATTTACCTCTTACCCCTTAAGTTATTATAAAACAGGGCTGGGGCGCGCCGAGGCTGGATATGAAGCAAAGTTTTCTGTGGTCGAAGTTTTCTTTTTCATTAAAAAGTCTAAAACTCTTGAAATGACTCCTATTTAGGCAAACCATTTCTTTTTGAAGTCATTGCCATCGCATGGGCTCTCTTAAGCTCCATCTTAAGCGAAATCTATCTGGGCATCGATGCCAAAAAGATATGGTTTGCCTAAAATGGAGTCCTTTTAAGTGTTTATTTAAGACTTTTTAATGTATTTTGTTTTTGAAGTCAGTTTTATTGAAATAGTATTGCGGTGAAGTGACCATTAACCCAACTTAATTAAAAGACAAGGGCTTTTGTTTTAAGTATTTGACTTTGAGTAGTAAACATGGTGTGTTTATAAATTTTCTTACATCATTCGTGCTTTGGATTTTGAATAAGAATAAACGGACGACAAAAAGTCAAAGGACAGTTTTTCTTTATATGGACCGTATAGAGGCGTTATTTAGTTCCACAACCTTTGATACGCACTTGTACGTACGTACCATTGGCAATTGGCGTCAATTCCATACTGCGTGGCACTTGTTCATAGCATTAATTCCATACGCTAGTAGCAGTGTTTCAATGGTTTAAACCTAAATAAATAGGGCAATATTTTGCTTATTTAACACTACTTTTCTTTCTGCCACAATCCACAACCACAACCTAACTATAAACTTGTATAGTAAATCGCTTGTTTTAATAGAAGCGTTTCATGTGATGTGTATGTAGTTAATATGAACCTGTATTCAAATTGTACGCAAATGCCATGAAGTTCCATGGTTCTATTCAAGTCCATATTCATAAATAATATTTCATTATTGAAAAATGTATATGGACAAAATGATATAATACCGATGTAAACCAAATAATTAAATAAAAATTATCTTGTTTATCATCTGTTATACATGAAATACTTGAAATCTTGATCGAAATTTTCTTAACTACATTTTCTGAATGTCAGCTATAATAACTTGTGACATATTTCATATATCAAAATACAAATCATATCAAAGAACAGCGTTACACTAAAAAGCATTTGTGTAAATAAATCCTCATAGCATCCAGCTGGTATGACACGTGGTAGATCAAGCGCAGAACCAATGGCATCATCCACCGATTACCCTTAGTCCCCGTTTCTCGTGGAGTTTACATTCGTAAAAAAATACCTACTCTGAGAAGTCACGATTTGGGTGAAGACATAAAGAGGCAGATAACCGGTACCAACCTGTACCGACTGACTAGTGATGTGCCAAGTCATCTATTTTTAATCTTTAAATATTTAAGAAATTCGTTACAACAATCCAAATAAGGACCGACTGACACTAGAAAATTGTTTGAAAACAAGATTCAAATCAAGACTTGAGTCGGAAAAGTCTCTATAAAGCATTTCAATTCCATGAAATAGCCAACACGGCACAACACTGGTTAGTCGTTGCAGGTCAGTGCGTGTTACCCGCCTCTATATGTCTTCACCATTTGGATGCATTTCGTTTTTTCTATGCTGTAAGTTTTTTACGTTATTATAACGTTTGTGTTTAAATCTGTGAATTTAGTTATATAATTATCAAAAGGAAAATGTTCGCGAACGGAATTGACGCGTGCCCTGAGTCCGAACTGTATTCACTGTATTCGTAATAGGTATTTTAAATACAAAAAAACTGGTATAACATTAATTTATCACATCGACTTTTATAAGACCATCATTTTCTGTGTTCATCATACGCATAGCCTACTACCTAGAGATAAAGTATCAAAATTGTTTAATTACAGTTAACATTTTTTTGTGTCCCGGACATATAAAATCGCACACACACATTGATAAATTCGGTAAAATCTGAGAATCTCCAGACTGTCATATGGCTCTTAAGTACATGAAATATTACAGTAAGTACAGTTATGTTTCCATCCAATAAATAAAATCCATTAAATGTGGTTTTAGCTTGAAGAAGAAACAAATTTCATCCTCGCAAACTTTCGCATGTATAATATTAGCGTTTCAGCAAAAAAAAACATGTTTTCAGTAAATGTGCAGTTTCAAAAAGTTGATTCATGATTTATCATTCAGTAATGAATAATGATAATGGTAAACAGTGCAAAAGATACGCATATAACGCGATCTAAGAACCTCGTGTTCTGATATCTTATAATGTAAAGATAACAAATTATTTGCCTCCTCTTATCATCTGTTGTTAATGAGCCTTACCTTTTTTGATTGCTCAAATAATATGTTTACCACGCCTCGCAATGGAAAGTACGTTATGTAGATAACATCAGTAGTGCAATTTCACCTTCATCAAATACGAAATAATTATTTAGAGGCGTGTATGAAATCAGGTATGGCCACCACAAACGCAATTAAGCTATTGCCCTAGTTTTAAAATAATAATTTTCATAGGATATTAATAATTTCATCCAAAGGTCTATTCCATTGGAACCGTGTGCGACGACAGCACTGGCTGTATTTTCTGTTTTTACAATATTAAAAAGTCATGCGTTGCGTTGCGTTATAGTTATACCAAAGTTAAGCGACTATGGCGCGGCCGTGTATGGGTATATCTGGGTCTATTCTAACCGTTAGGTGACGTATATCACGAGCATCTACATGGTGCTTCGGAAGTAATAAGACGGTTGAGGCCTTTGCCCAACAGTGGGATGTTTACAGGCTAACTTTATTGCTTATTTATGCACATTTTAGTAGAACAGATACAGTTCGTCTTCTGTCAGTACCTTTTTTGGCCACTGTGCGCGCTGTTATCGATTCGGATTCTCCCACCCCCAACTTTGCACTCAGCGAATAGGATGCTTGGGTAAATTCCATCAATAAAATAACCAGTCGTTACAAAAATCACAATTATTAATTGGGGCGATAGCTGAGAAGTAACGATACGACTACGTGTTATTAAACTATTTATGAAATTTAACATACCTCAGTGCCTATTAACGTAGGTCGAATGTAAAGAGTGGATGTTTCAGAGTGCGGCACCCACTCCTGGTCTATCTGGACGAGGCGTGTGATGCAGCGAATTAGCTCATCTCCGTCGAAAGTGGGCAGTCCCGAGCGCTGCGCCGCTAAGTTCATGCGCTCCATATTCAAATCCGGCCGGAACAACCGAATCTTGTCGTCCCTACCCCGGTACGCCTTCAATCCTTCAAACAACTGTGAAACATATTCCACAATCAGCGTCTTTTTCCTCGAACACGGTAACATCATTCAAAATCCAAATAACGAGATAAACGCATGTTTATACTGCGCCGACGATAACAAGCGTAATGTTAGCGCTCTCCATTGACAACATGACAGTCGAGTAATAAATTATTCTGGAATGCTTTAGAACGCAGGCAATATCGGGAGTCTGTTGACGCACTTGTTTTCTTCTTTGTGTCGTGTTATCGTTTATAATAAATTGTGTTATGAAAATACATTAAAAAACGTTATTGTTGAACAACACATTAAGGAAGGCGTTCATCTCAACCAGAATAGAATAATTAGGAAATCAACATTTAGATTACTTAGTTAAAATTTGAGTAAAGTTACCTGTATTGCATAATGGAGAGCTTTTGAAGCCGGGTGTAGGCTTAGATTTTCAAAAGGCATGATTTCTGGTTTCTGCCATCCGCCGAGTTGTTTCTGATAGTGTACTTTGAGCATATGATCCGTGAAGAACTTGCCAAATCCTAGATCGTCCGCTTCTGGTTTCGGCTGGAGCTGATAGGGGGCGGCGAGCCTGACCTGCAGGTCGTCGGACTGCAAAGGTGTCTCTTATTAATGCAATAAATAGGTGAGTGACGTCAGTCACGTGTTTATCGGCATGCTCGCTCTATGGATTAATCATGCGCTGCAGCGCTGAGCTTCTGACCGACCGGACCGGATTACGGCGGTTATTACACGCAATCACGACAAATAAGATAATATAGTTTTATTTATTTTTCCATAAACAAATATGGAAAATAAATGATAGTTTATTTATAAAGTTAGATTAATAATTTATAAGTGCCTGAGTTTTTGTAGAGAAAGATGGTGTAAAATGTTTAACACGATTTAACGTCAAAAGATATTGCGAAATTAATATGCAATATTTGCGTGTCTGTTAATGGCGTGTTTCTTTAAGATAAGGTCATTTTCAGTTATCAAGCCAGAAGTTGATTTTAATAACAAAAACACTTTTTATCGTGTATTAAATAAAGTCTTTCGTGTTATCGTTAAGCTGTTTCCATGCAACTCTCATGAGCTTATTTGAGTTAGACTGTTAGATAATCGACTTGTTTATGTCGGAAAGCAGCGATCCGTGTTGTTTAATATGGTTAAATTACCTTGAAGGAGATGTCAGGTGTGATATGTGGGCGTGTCTTGGGGGCGGGCGCGGGCGCCGCCACGGGCTCGGGCTGCGCGGCGGTGCTCTCCTCGAGCTCCTTGTAGCGCAGCGAGGAACTGCAGCAGCGCACCGTCTGCAGCTTGTGCTGATTCTCGAATATCCATTTCACAAGGACCTATAATGTTAACAATTCGCATAATTTGGTATTACATCGATCCTGGCGTGCATACGCTAGTGTAGTAAGATACAGGATCTATCCTAGTTTAGAGGAGGCTACATGTACATTAAAATAATACTTATGTATTTAGTTATGACAACGTTGTGTACATTTTTTGTTTATTATGTTTTTGGTGAATAAATATTTTTTTTTTTTAGTGTGTAGGTGTGCCCGCTTTTCTCGAGTCATCGTGTCATTCGGTTGTTTTCGCGAACGGATGCCCACGTGGTGTGCATGTTAGAGATATCAACAGCTTATTTGCGTATGTATTATTTGATAACTTTGGGACACACGAGAATGGCGAGCAATAATAATAATTATGTTGTTATCTTCATAATGCCTACCGTTACATTACAGCGTACCATTTATCTTACATATTTTGGGGAGGATTCGAAAGAGACGATATAATTATAACGATCAAGAATTTTCATAAATTTAATGCGCTGCCAGTCGCAAATTTAATATATTTTTATCATCGCGGCTCTTATACCATAAATTATATCAAAATAAAACGACTAAAAGTTCAGGTTGATACATTAGAAGTTCTAATGTAAGTAGATACTTTGCGTAAAAAAAATTCTAATGTCTAAACTGATACTTTTATTTTCGCTACATTTATTTAGCACAAATAAAGACTTAGGTATGCTTGTCTGTAAGATTCCGAAAGGGATACAAGTTTTATGGTAAGATTCATGATTTTTTGGTAGCCCTACATCCATAGTAATGTGAGATGTGATGATAAATATTTTGGACAGATTTTCTTCTTTTGTGTTTTTATTGTTTCTATTTAATTTTATAAGTAAAAATAAAAAGTTAAAGTGATTTCTGAAATGCTTTTAGCATAAGTAGGTAGGTACTTAGTAAATTAATAAATACTATTAAACTAATAAATATAAAGAGTATTTAAACCGCCGAAAACTGTTGCACTGTTTGGTAGAATAATGAAAATAAATATGTGTTACTTTAGAAAAATACATTAAAAAGACTTACCTTGCTACGACGCAAAGGCATTTTAAGTTCCACACAAATATGTATAACAGACTTGAAGACACTATAATACCAATATTTGTTTGAAATATTTTATTCACTTAATGCGTTGCGTTATAGTTTTCAAACTTTAATGTTCATTTATTGAAGATGTACTGTCATAACCTGCTCGAAGTTAACTGACTTCACTGGATGTAAAGCACAAACATTTAAACAGCAAACGATAAGATTGTGGGCTGACCTATGACGTATTTAAAATCAACACAAATTATAAAATATTATTTGATAACGCGGGATTTAATCAAAATAACGATTACGCACTGAATGATAATGGACTGTTATTTGGTGATAGAATGTGCGCACTAGGAACCGCTAGGAGACCGCTCTGGGGCTGCGTCGCGAGGTCGAGTGAAATGCCTGTATTAGGTCACCGAGCATCATCCTCATTCACATTTAAATGAATATGTTAATATCACTGGCGAATAAATGCTTATTTACGCACAACGACACCAATTTACATTACGAATTATTCTACATATTCAACGACAACTTGAAGAAAAGTGTCGCAACTCGCACCCGCACTAAAGAAGTAGGGTAGACCGGGGACAATGGTACCATTTTTTAAACATTGGTTGATAGCGACAAATCTACTGAAATATATTTTATTCTGCATTTCAATTTCACTACCTACACTCTTAAGCTGCAAATTTATGTATTTAAATAAAACCCACGGTACCGAAATGTCAATGAAAACCACATCTGAACAGAATGGTGTCGTGTGTTACAACTGACCCCTACTTTGGGTTAATTGTACCAAAAATTAGTTTGGTAATAAAACTCTGTTATATGTGTTAATAATAATGTCTTTATTAATGGTTGGTAATTTTAAGTTGTAATAAAGCTACAGTAACAGTATTTACTCTTAGGAATCAAAATACTTAATAGTAATCAGTCGAAAAAGACAACACGTCATAAACTTAAATAAAAACAACTATTCTACTCCAATAACAAAAAATAGTCAACCCTTGCATATCAAACTATTGTTTTATACTATTTATATGTCAAACATTACGTAATTATCTTACTAATAATCTCTCAAATCACAAAAATCAAAAACTATTAATTTGTATGAGGGTACAATTGACCCCCGGTACAATTAACCCTGACAGGCAGTACTTAATATTATGATATTTATATTTTATTTATTAATCAGAGTCGCAGTTATGGCAAACATAATTGGCTTCTTGTGCCGTACATTCTTCGTGTGCCCACATTCCACAAATTATGCACTGAACCCAAACTTGGTTTGGACGGCTGGCACTATAAGGTTCCATACACAAAATGCAATACCATTCATTCTTCCGTTTTTTAGAGGTACTGGGTCTAGCATAATCTTTTAGTGTTCTATTTTTTCTGTAGCTTTTGGTTTACTTTTTTTTCCTTTACCTTTGCCCTTTTTATAAATTTGCAGTAGATTCATTTTAACCTGCTTTGCTTTCTTCATTTTATCAGCATCTTCTGATTCCTTTTGAATAATATTATTTTCTGGAGTATCTATATTAGCTGTTTTCCCCTTTTTTCTTCCACGGTTATTGGTTTTACGAGAAGGAATTGACTGCCCTGTTTATAAAGGAACAGGTCCTTGGAGCCTCTAACAGTTATCTGCCAAATAAGTATGTGCCTAAAATAATTCACCCTAATTAATTTTAATTCAGAATAATTCATAACTATAATAATATCGGGTTTAATTTTACCATGGGGTTAATTGTACCGCTACAATTGTCCCCACTGTCAGTGGTACAATTGTTCCAAATGGACAGTTTAAATATTAACCAACAAATCACGCCATTTTATCAATTAATAATTATATAATTCATCACTTTTACAAAGATTGAAGTGTTAGTAAACTAATGAAAGCAATGATTTGTAAAGATAGTGAGTTTAATCGGAATTACAGACTAAAACTTTTTACGAGAATACTTACTGTGACTGATCGAAAACAAAAAAATCCCCGTGTACGCGTCCACCTCAGCACTGGCGCGCCGCCGACTGGTGAGCGGGAGGGGACAAATCAAGAGCGTGATCTGACGCTACACACACATTCAAACGTTGTCTGTGTTTGGAAATATTGGCAATGGTACTATTGCCCCGTGGTACTTTTGTACCCGGTCTACCCTACGTTGGATTAAAAGCAATACCAGCAATACTACGATGCGTTTGCATCATCATCATGTTTAAATAACAGATAAAAGGGATTGATTATAAATAAGTAATGGTTTAGAATATTTTTTAACACTCAGTGTCACAGTTCGAGTCCCGCCCCGCCCGTGCGCAATTTTTGTTTTTTTCAGTATAAATAAGTAGTGGACTATTGGGCCAAATTTAATTTTATTTTATTAATAGTATTGACCTTTACTCTGTTTTAAAGCAATTCTGAAGAAAAGCGAAAAGAATGCGAAATAGTAACAGGATTCATATCGCATCGGGGAAACACGATAAACCGCTACCAACAGTTTTGACTGTTTCTTGAAATGGGCTCCGGACCGGGAAAATATCAAAAAGTAGATTGTCATTGTTTTGTAAATACAAATAACACAACAAATAATAAGACTATGTATAAATATGTAATTAATTAATCACATTTACAATACGAGGTGTGGTCCAAAAGTTTCTGGCTATAAAAATTTGGCGGCTTAAAATAAAATAAAAAATATGTCACCGCGATTGTCATTTATTCCGCTGTTTCGTGTATGATTTTGGTGTTTCTGTTGCTTGTGGTTTTGATATAACGGCGTTTAAACTATAGGAAGTTGGTAAGTTTTCGATATGTTCAAATTGGAATATCGTTCCGTGATTAAATTCCTGACAAGGAAAGAATCAGTCCAACCGATATAAAAAAAAGGTTAGTGTACGGGGATTCTTCTCCGTCGTTTTCCACCGTTATATAATAGAGTAAGCAGATTCGTTTAGGACGGAAGTCCATTGACGACGAACCCCGCTCCGGCCGGCCTGTTCAAGTACTCACCGAGGACTGTGTCAAATTAGTGGAAGAGGGAGTTCTGAGTGATCGAAGACTTGAAACTAAAGAAATAGCGGCAAGAACCGGGCTTTCGAAAACTTCAGTTCTTAGGATTCTTCATGAACATCTTCACATGAATAAAGTTAGTGCTAGGTGGGTACCCAAACTTCTTTCGAGCTTGCAGCGAACAGAGCGAAAAGCGTGTTCTCAAGAAGTTTTAGACGCGTATAGGCGTTACGGAAAAAGTTATTTGGAGTCGGTTGTTACGGGAGACGAAACCATGGTTTTGTACTATGATCCCCTGTCCAAAAGGGAATCGATGGAGTGGCGTCGTCTTGGTGAAAAGCCGCCTAGAAAGGCCAAGGTAACGCAATCCACCAAAAAGATGATGGCGACGGTATTCTGGGATTGTCACGGAATAGTGATGATTGAAATAAAAGAAAGGAATACCACAGTAAATGGCAGCTACTACGCTACCCTTATTGAGCAGTTACGAGAGGCGATCAAGCAGAAGTGACGTGGAAAAATCAGTAGAAGTGTGCGGCTTCTCCACGATAATGCTCCCGTTCACACTGCTGCAATTGCCAAAGCTGCTGTAGCAAAATGTGGCTTCGAGGAAATTCGCCACCCACCTTACAGCCCTGACCTGGCCCCAAGCGACTATTATTTGTTTTCAAGACTTAAGGCAGACTTAAGGGGAAGACGGTTTTCTTCGGATGATGAAGTGGCTCAAGCGGTTTTCGCCCATTTTGAGGACAAAACTTCAGAGTATTTTTTAAGGGGATAGGAATGCTTATCAATAGATCTGCAAAGTGCATTGAAATAGAGGGAGATAATATAGAAAAATAAAAAGGTTTTGTAAATATATCTACTTGTTTTTATTGTTAGGCCGGACACTTTTGGACCGCACCTCGTATGAATGTTTGGTCTTTTTGAATGTATTAATTATGGTAAGGAAAAGGTTTGTTTATAAGAAATTCGTTACGTAACATCATCTTGATTTGTTGACCAATCAATCCCGAAAAAGGGCGGGCAGTTAGTTTCGGATCAAAATAAGATCTAAATACTTACAAAACTGAATCGTATTTGTATAATATGAAATAACTTGTACTCTAACACAGCATGTTCTAGAGAAAATTTGTCGGTAACTAAGTAGATAATATTATAGATTGAATCGTATTAAGCTTAAATCCATCACTCAAGATTTTCTATTACCACTCTCGCTGACGACAGGGAGTAATAGTAGATTATTCACCTAGGGCGTAAGGTGTCTTTCGGCGCGGGCGCCACTTTGAATCACGTGCGAAGCGTAAGGATTGTAGATTTAAGGCCCGCGCAGCGACGGCATAAACGGGTACACGGGTCATAAAAAATCCTGAGTATAGCGAGATATTTAAGTTCGCCCAAGACAAAGACACCTTTATGCCCGAGGTGAATACTCTGCTTTACACATTGAACTACTATTACTACGTATGGAAATGACATCCCGAAGGAACCTCGTGCGCGATGAGTTGATGGTCACAGACCATCAACGCATGCGCGGTATCACAGTCACTCCCGCTCGTAGCGTTAACCAATGTGACAGTTGGTCAATTAATTTGTCAAAATGACGTCTTGTGTTTTTAAAACATGCAAAAATAAAACCAACAGGAATCAAAACGATACCGGCGTTACTTACCATCGGTAGGAAATTAAAATGTTAACTTAAACCAACATATATTTTTTCAAAATGTTATAAATGTTTTGTATGAAATTACCGCCATTTTATTCGAAAATCAAAGATTATAAAACGTGACACTCACAGAATGGAAAAGTAGGTAGGTAATAAATAGAGGTTAGACAATGCGATGTTGTGATATTTATTTTAAGGTGTTTTGCATTGGTAGTTGTATTTTTCTCGAATTATCTCGTATGAAAAATTTTAATGGTAAAAAGTATAATAAAAAAAATAGTAAATATCATTCGAGTTTTTGACCTACAGATTTTTATTTACTAAACTTTTATTTATTTAGCGCTTTTAAATAACTATTGATTAAAGTAAGTAACGATTAACACGTTTTGATAAAATAATATCCACTCAATACAATTAAGTTAAAGTGGGCACAAAGTCTGTGTCACTTCTGCGGTTTCATATTCAAAATTTATGGAATACGTCAGTCTGTTGACAGTTCACGTCCAAAAAATGCGCACATTTTTTGCTTAGCATAGCGTCTCTATACGTAGTAGTAACAGCTCACTGGCTTTACACACTTTCTGTGAGGCAAATAAAATAATGTTGATTAAGTCGGATGTATAAACCGGTGCGCCACGCTGCGCTGTATTAAATCATTAAAAAAAATTTACACATCAATTAAAATTAGCTGCCCATCCTTGTTAGGGTTCCGTAGCCGAATGGCAAAAAACGGAACCCTTATAGTTTCGTCAAGTCTGTCTGTCTGTCCGTCCGTATGTCACAGCCACTTTATTCTGAAACTATAAGCATCACATAGCTGAAACTTGGTAGGTAGGTGTATTTTGTTCACCGCTTTCCGATTCAGATACAAAAAGTAAGAAAAAATAATATTTAAGGGGGGGCTCCCATACATGAAACTAAAACCTAAAATTTTTTTTTACTGAAACCTATGCGTGTGGGTTGTCTATGGATAGGTCTTTTAAAATTATGTTGAGGTTTCTAAAACCATTTTTTCTAAAAGTGTAAGGTTTGAGATATAGACGCTTCCAAAGTGGTAAAATGGGTGTCCCCCCCATCTAACTTTTGAACTAAGAAAGTGAAAATTTTGAAGAAAATATATGATGTTGATCTCAACAAAAACTTGCAACGAAAATTGGTTTGAAGAAGATCGAACTAGTAGTTTTTGAGATATTGCACATTTTTATCAACCGCAAAAATAACTTTGTCTTTCATACAAACACTATGAAAAACAAAGTTATTTTTGCTGTCGCAATATATTGTGATGTTTTCGTTAAGTGAAAGTAAATGGACCCTGAATTTAGTTAAGGGTGGCACGGAACCCTCAGTGCGCGGGTCCGACACGCACTTAACCGGTTTTTTTAACAAGTCATTTCAAATTTTTATGTACAAAAAGTTACGAATTATTTTTTTCTGCTACCAGCGCGTGCGTGGTGGCGTTCGATTTTCGAACTATCTCCTCTTCGCTGGATGAAGGTGCAAGCGAAGTGTGCCACATTACCGACTATCGAGTACCTAATGGATTTTCATACAATAATACGGCCCGTGGTGAGCCGAGATGAGGCACTTTACGTCAACATTACATGACATGTAATATAATTGCACTTTGCCGATCAGATAGCGTGTGAAACTAATACCTCCCTCGCTTCCTACGGGAGTAAAATCCTTTCTTCTCTTTCATCAAGGCTTATCGTTTCGCTCGTGATTCAAGATGGCGCCGTAAGACTACTTTATTTTATCATAATAATAACTATCTATGTATGTCAGATATTTTTTTCCCATACATTATACATGAAAAAAACATAAGCTAGAACAAGATACCTCCGCACTGACGTGATCGCAGTTTACGTACGAATATGATAAGTATATTAGCAAAACATGCTATTTTTCTATGTATTGAGAAAGGAAATATGTTTGTATGTTACAGCAAAATGACGATGGTAAGTACTATCATGTACTTAATTCGTTATTACGTTGTAAATAAAAATGAGGCGAAATGCATTGCATTTACAGAAATATTAGATAGCAGGTTGATAAATTGAATATAAATATTACTTCTTACATACATTTCAATAAAGAACAGCCATCTTTAGGATCTGCACCGAGGTAATTGTTTGTCCCAGAATATCTTTTGCAATGACAGAAAAAAAATGTTTTTGTATAAAGATAGCTAAATAATATATCTTACAGTCTTAATCTGTTATGAATTTATTCAACTAAAAAATACTGAAATTGTTTAAATACTACATAATATATAGTAATGTTTTCAAAATCATTACATCTACAATATATTTTAAGTTAAAGCATTTCAACACTACTAAAGCTGAATACTATTTTCTATGCATAGTTAGTTTCCACAGCATAATCTTAGAAGTAAATTATGCCATATCTTAAGTTTATACATTAAAATAATTTAACAAATTAAATAAATTCATAATATTAACACAAGATTTACCTATTAAGTTCATAACCAATGTCAATAACAATTAGATATTATTTTAGAACAGGTTTGGCTGCCTTAATGACTCTCGATTTTCATTTTTGGCATGTTTTTTCAAGAGATTCATAACTTCATTATCAAACTCTGTTGGAGTTGGTTTCTTTTCAACAATCCAGTAGAAGATGTCCCAATCATTGCTAGGTGAATTAATTAAGCGATCATACATCATTGTTTGCTGTTCGTTAAAACCATCCAGGTATTTTTTGGCAAATGTACTCAGAAGTAGATCATTTTCAAGCATTCCTCGTTTGCGAGATTGGTAATGGAGTCTGAAAAAATAAGATTTCAACATCAAACATTTCCAAGAACCTAGCTAAATTAAAAGTACTTTATTACATTTATTAGGCCATAATATTTATTCAAAAGTACTATAAAACAGTGAAATTTAGCTAAATTTACATCATTTGTATATAACTTGATTTACAACATTTGTATAAGATTACAAGTGCTCATTTTTAGGGTTCCGTAGCCGAATGGCAAAAAACGAAACCCTTATAGTTTCGTCAAGTCTGTCTGTCTATCTGTCTGTCCGTCCGTATGTCACAGCCACTTTATTCTGAAACTATAAGCATCACATAGCTGAAACTAGGTAGGTAGGTGTATTTTGTTCACCGCTTTCCGATTCAGATACAAAAAGTAAGAAAAAATAATATTTAAGGGGTGGCTCCCATACATGAAACTAAAACCTAAAAATTTTTTTAACTCAAACCTATGCGTGTAGGGTGTCTATGGATAGGTCTTTTAAAATGATGTTGAGGTTTCTAAAACCATTTTTTCTAAAAGTGTAAGGTTTGAGATATAGACGCTTCCAAAGTGGTAAAATGGGCGTCCCCCCCATATAACTTTTGAACTAAGAAAGTGAAAATTTTGATAAAAATATATGATGTAGATCTCAACAAAAACTTTCAACGAAAATTGGTTTGAGCGAAATCAAACCAGTAGTTTTTGAGATATTGCACATTTTAATCAACCGCAAATATAACTTTGTCTTTCATACAAACACTATGAAAAACAAAGTTATTTTTGCTGTCGCAATATATTGTGATGTTTTCGTTAAGTGAAAGTAAGTGGTCCCTGAATTCAGTTAAGGGTGGCACGGAACCCTCAGTGCGCGGGTCCGACACGCACTTAACCGGTTTTTTAGTTCCATAGAAAAGGCACACATGGCTGATTGAATTCTCCATTTAACCATGATAGTGTGGCATAATGTATGTGTCCCAGGCAAATTGTATAAATCCACCACTTACACATGGCATTGTCAGTTTATAAACATGCTTGCTTTTGTTTCAAAGTGGCTGAATTATTTGTAGAAGTGTGATTATTGTTAGACGTATTGTTATAATTGTTACAAAATATTTTAAAATAATAAAACTAAATATTTTCTCTAGTTCTCTTTAAGTACATATTTAAGAGAATCAGAGAAAATATTTAGTTAGATTTACAGGAACACTGAAATGATAATTGTATTGACAGATTTAGTTTCCTTTTGGCCGTCTGATTTGTCCCAACTGTGTTTAAATCATGGTTACCTAGCATAATACCAAACACAGCACATAACCAAAAACCAATGTCGAGACTTTAACAATTAGCACGTTGTCATTTTGCCTCCAGCATAACAGCGAGCATTTTTACTGAAGATGCCATAATGACATTCGGTAAGCGGACCACAAGATTCGGTAAGCGGCAAAATTATGTGGTTTGCCTGCGACATAACATGTATAATATAATAGCTATTTTTGTATATTTGGATCTCATGATTTAATAAGGCTTACTTGCAGCTTGTCTGGTTTTTTTACCTTGCTTTACGCTTCTCTAAAGTTTGAGGCTTGTTAATGTCGTACACAGGAATTTCCATGTATGTTGTATCCATTGAAGTACTACTCATTCGCACAATTGTTCGCACTGCACTTGGTGCAGCCTGCAGCTTCTGCAAAACGCTCAATACCTGTAAAAAATTGATATATATATTTTCTATTAAGTATTTATCTCAATGCCTGGAAATAGTAATCTGTATGCTCTAAATTCTAAAACAAGCTCTAACTAATATAAAATAATGTCTAGTTAACGTACCGGTTGGAAACGATACATGATGGGGTTTAGCAAGTTATTTTCGGTTTATTTTGTAGATCTTCGTGATGATTTCGTAATATTATTAAGGTGATAAAAAAATTTGAAAGTCAAAAATTATTGACAGACAGATACTTCTTCTTCTTCATAATGGCGTCCGAACTTAATGTTTCCCAAGGGGTGAGACATTTGTTCCGCCAATGTCACGTGTGAAGCATTTACACGGCAATAATCGAGGGAAACCAAATGATAAAAAGTAACTAAAGAACTAAGCATACTTATCATGGGACAAGACAAGGACAACACATTTTAATTAAACAGTTTTAAATATAGATAACACAGACGGTAGGAAGGGAAAACAAAGGTAAACACACTTGAGGAAAATTAATAACGAACTACCTGAAAGAACTATAGGTTAATATTTTTATAACTGATAAATTTTGTAAGGGATTTAATAATCGGGGGAGTAAAAGAATTCAATAAACATTTAATGTTAGTAGGTCGGGGGACGCTTTTGGGAAGGAAATCATATAATGAAGCGCCAATTTTCGGACAATTAAAAAGAATGTGATTCATAGATCCTTCCTCAAGGCCACACTCGCATATGGAGCTATCTTTGATGCGAAGCTTTGCCAGATGAACGGGAGTACATGAATGGCCTATGCGAAGCCGGCAGATTATTGAAGCAACTTTTTTGGGTATTTTGAGATGTTTAAAAAACCATGGTTTTGTTGGGATGCTTTGCTGGACATCTGCGTAATATTTTCCGGCGGTTCTTTTTGTATTAGTCCAGTGAATATTCCAGGATTGAAGTAATTGGGTTTGGGATAAGGAAGCTACATCATTGGAAAAGAGTTTAAAATGATCCAAGGAGCCAGATGAGACCGAAACCTTAGCGCACGAATCAGCCGACTCATTTCCCGGAATTCCCTTGTGGCCAGGAATCCAAGTTAGAATTATGTTGATACCGTTTTTAGTGCACTCAAGAAGAGCTTCTCTGATCTTCAGGATAGTAGGAAATCTTGATTTTGATTTGAAAGGGTTAGAAAGAATGGACTGGAGACAGCTTAGAGAATCAGTGAAGATTATAGAATTATTAAGAGAATGTGACTTTGCATATAGAATTGCTTCTAATATGGCAACAGATTCACCGGTGAAGACTGATGATGCTGGAGGACATTTGAAACTTAAAATAATTTTGTACCTAGGTATCCAGACCGCGGCGCCAACACATCCACCCTCGGTGAGCTTTGAAGCGTCGGTGAATATAGGAAGCCAGCCTTGCCAGCGTTCGGACATGATGTGTGAGAATTCTTGACTAGCGGACTGAGAATCTTTGGATATGCCAAAATATAGTAAAATAGGGGGGGAGAAAATCAAGGATTCAAAGCTGTTAGAGAAGAGCGGGTTCATTGGTAGTTTTTCTATAGTAGTCGGGAGCCGGTTAAATTTTTGGTAGCTTAGGAGTATACATGGGATATGTTGTGAAGAATCAGAGGGGCTACTTAAAGAGTTGAGGAGGTCTAATTTGGCCAAGAGGGGATGAGACAGATTTTGAGCAGCTTTAGTGTAAAAGCGGTCACTAAGGTATTGTCTCCGGAGGTATAAGGGGGGTTCAACGCATTCAACTTGGAGTGCATTAATAGGAGAAGATTTCATCGCGCCCAAGATTATGCGGAGGCATTTCGACTGAATTTTAGTTAATTTTTCGAGAGCTGCTTTATTACCTGGGTCCAACAAAAAGGAAGCGTAGTCAAAATGGCTGCGTATTATTGCGTTATATAAGAGTTTCTGAGAGTAAGGGTGGGCTCCCCAACGTACCCCGGATAAAGCTCGAAGAACGTTAACCCCCATCTCTGCTTTTTGACTTACATGATTAAAATGCGCTGTGCCAGTTAAACGTGTATCTAGGAAAAGACCTAAAAATTTTACTTTATTGCTGGTCGGAATGTTTTCTCCATTAATAATAATTTGGGAATGTGGAATCGAACGTTTATGGGTGAATGTAACGCAACAGCATTTTGGGACAGATATAGAGAGTCCATGACGAGTTAGCCAGTCATTGAGATATGTAAGAGCAGTATTCAAACGAGAGCATGCCTCGGGTACAGTTTGAGAGGAAGTATATATGGCTATATCATCGGCATATTGAAGGATATTGCAAAATTGGTCCACCGTCCGTTCAAGATCATATGTATAAATACTGTAAAGCAACGGACTAAGCACGGAGCCTTGAGGTAAGCCTTTCCAGATTAGACGTGGAGGGAGAAGGACATCTTGGTATCGGACCGAAATTGACCTTGACATCAAAGAATTACATATAAATCGGACTAACTTCTCCGAGATACTCAGATGTAGCAGTTTCTGCCTGAGTACTGGAAGTAGTACGTTGTCATGCCGAAGATATATCCAAAAATACTCCAACCAGATATTCCTTCTTTTTGAAAGCTATCCTGATGTCTGTGGTGAGAATGCTTAAACTGTCCAACGTGCTAGAACCTTTACGAAAGCCGAACTGAGACCTGGCTAGAATGCCTCTAGATTCCACAAACCATTCAAGGCGATTCTTAATCATGTGCTCCATTACTTTAAGAAGAGTAGAAGATAGTGCTATGGGGCGATATGAATTATGATCTAGGGGATCTTTTCCAGGCTTCGGAATAGGGATTACGAGCTGTTGCTTCCAAGCTTCGGGAATAGTCCCTTGATCAAAGAAAACATTGATGATATTTAAGAAATATAGTTTTGCCCTATCTGGTGACTTGATGAGAAAAGAATATGGAACTCCATCAATGCCAGGTGAAGAGTCTGCAAGGCCGTTCAGGGCTAAACCTAGTTCCTCAAATGAAAAGGGGACATCTAAATTATTTGAGGAAAACGATAAAATAGCATTGGAAGGAAAACAGTCAACCGGGGGAACAAAAGGCGGAGCAAGTTTATTAAAGAAAGCATTTAACCAAACTGAGGGATCGTTACATGTTGGATTAGGAGAGCTGAGGTATTGCCGGTATCTGCGAATTTGTTTCCAAACTATGGACGGAGGGGTTCTAGGGGACATGGATTCACAAAACTTTATCCAGCCTGACTTCTTTTTTTTTGAAAAAAGTTTTCTAGTCTGTGCTGCCACACGTTTGTAGTTTACGAAGTTCTCCAATGTCATTGATTGCGCGTATCTTTTTTCAGCTTCCCTACGTTTTTGAGCCATGGCAGTACATTCAGCGTTCCACCAAGGGGGAGATATCTTACGGGAATTTTTTTTTTCAGGAATGTGGGCATCAGCCGAGGATTGCAAAACAGCTACAAAATCAGAATAGGCGTATTGGGGGTTAGAGGAATCAATAGAAGGCAGAGAATTAAGTTTGTCATTGATTGAGCAGGAGAAGCCGGCCCAATCAGCCTTGTTTAAATTATATTTTAAGAGAGGAGAGGGACGGGTGATAATAGAGGGTTGATTAGGAAGAGTGATTAAAATAGGGAAGTGATCACTACCAAATGTACTATTGAGGACACTCCAAGAGATAAGCGGAGCGAGATCTGGAGAAGTGATGGAAACATCTACAGCAGAAGCTGGGTTTTGGGAAGGAAGACATCGTTTTGTTGGCCTACCATCGTTCAGCATACATAAGTTAAGATCTTCCAAAAGCTCAGACAATAATGTACCTGGAGAATTCGTATAGTGGCAGCCCCAAGCAATGTGATGGGCGTTGAGATCACCCATTAAAAGAATAGGAGGGGGAAGAGACGAGATGATTGTGTGTAGTTCGTTAAGGGAGGAGAAATCTGGGTATGGAATATAGACAGAAAGAAATGATATATTAAATGCCCGCACAGCCACAACACATAAGTCCTGAGTGTGCGGGGGGAGGGGGATCTGAGTATAGGGCAGGGAGCGCTTAACGAGTAGAGCGCTTCCTGCATAACCATCATCTCTGTCATCCCGGAGACACGAGTAACCCGTCACACGGAAGTGTGACCCAGGTACCAACCACGTCTCCGAGATGGCAAAGATAGATGGTCTATATTTGTTTATCAAATAAAATATTTCTTGTTTTTTTCGCCTAATGCTTTGGCAGTTCCACTGAACTGCCGTAGGATTCATTATAGAAGCTATTTGGTGAATTAAATTGGGAAAGTTGGGAAAGTTTTTGGGCAACGATGGACGGTAAACGGTCGGTTTGACCGGAAACAATACGCATGATCAGGGATAAAAGGAGATCAAGTAGGTTGTTATTATCATCTGCGGAAGTGGGATCACTTGAATTTGCATTGAGTGCGCAACCATTAGGAAGGGAGGAGGCACAGTTTCCGACTATGGCCTGGTGTGCCTGTCTATCGTAACCCTTACTCATAGGTGCGCGGGGGCGAGGGGGAGTGCGAGAAGCGACTGTTCTATAGGAGGAGGAGGGGGGTGGCGGAGAACGCTGACTTTGCGGACGAGGCTGTGATTGAAGAATTGGGTTGGATGCAGGGGTTTTGGTCGTATCGGCATATGATTTGCGAACCGCAGGATAGAGGGCAGAGGCCTGGTCGTAAGGAACATTGTCCTGGGACATGGTCAATTTTATAAGTTTTTGACGAGAGTGTTCAGGGCATGACCTATTAATGGCGAAGTGTGGGCCAGTACAAAGAAGGCAAGTCGCCTTTTCTTCTTGTACAGGGCAGCTTTCTGCAGAATGAGGCTGCGCGCATCTGAAACACCTAGACTTGGAACGACACTGGGCCTTAACATGTCCGAAGCGGCAGCAGTTAAGACATTGAATGGTTGGGAGAAGGTAGGTCTCGACGGGTAAAGATGTATGGCAGCTGAACACCCTCTCCGGCAATACCTGGCCCTTGAAGGTGACTACCACCGATTGAGTAGGGATCCAGGATACTCGATTATCTACTGTTTGCTTTCGGTTTAGACGCCTGGCTTTCAATAAGATTCCACAGCCCGATGGTACCGTTAATGATTCCGCTAGTTCATCCATGGACCAGTCGGTAGGTATGCCTCTAATGAGGCCCATACGTGTTACATTGTATGTTGGGATAGAAGCGACGTATTTGTGAAGGGGCAATAGTTCATTGTTTATGAAGCTATTGGCCGCATCCGCTGAAGAGAATTCAACAGAAATTCTGTTGCGTCCAATTTTTTTTACTCCATCTATGACCACGCCTCCGATTTTATTGTTAACAAGGAATTTACCAAATCGGATGGGTTGAATTGATGTTGGCGATGAAGGTTCAGGGTCCATAAGGCTTACATGTACCAAGAAAGGACCTTTATCTTGCTCACTATAAGCAGTGGGAGCTATTATCAAGGACGGGTGAACGTACATGGGTTGACCACTGGTGGAGGACGAGGATGCCGTAGTTTCAGAGATTATTCTCTTTGCTGGTTCTGAAGGTTCCTCCGGTTCAAGGCGTCGCTTTGTTGCCGTTTGCGTAAATAAGGGTGGCGAAGACGCATCAACCGACATTTCTACTGCAGAAGTGGCCCGATCCGGAGGATCGGGTGGATCAGGGGGTAAAGGATGCATTTTGTTAGGACTTACCGGTTCAATATATTTAATACAACCCACACACCACGTATAATTGACAATTAGGCTTAGATCTCACAAAATAGAACAGAACACTACGCTACAAAACAACCAAATTATGAAAAAACACGAAGCGCGTGTGGCCAGCTTGCACTCGCCGACGGAAGAAGCCAGACAGATACTATTTGAAGTAATCAAATGTCAATCTGTCATTAACAATGACAGTGACAGCAACCGTAATGTTTTTTTCTTTTTAAACATCCATGCAAAGAGGATAGAACCACTACATTTTACATCCATGGATGGGATGCGATGGCTCAGGCAGGATAGAAGAGACTGGCATAAAAGAAAGGAGGCCTACACCAAGAGAATCACTCTGCTTGCACTTGGCAAAGAGAAGTCAATATCAGTAAGAAAAAATAATATCAGTTAGCGTTAGTAATTAAATAATTTAAAATAAGAAACATAGCGTTCTTACAAAAGTAGGAAAAGGAATACGGAGGGATCTCAAGTTTTCAAAGAAACAGGGTAAGATTGGGGAGATTTTGTATCGGGGTTCTACTATAGATGGGCGCCTACCCGGATATAAACCCAGCCACTGGATAAATATCCAATCCACGCTATTTTAACCCACCCGATTCCAATTGATACCGGGTATCAATTAAATACTGTTTTTAAAAATTAAATTAAATATTTTTATTGAAGTTTGTCACTTTTATGGTGCGATTCAATTCCTTTTCATGTAGTTTAAAATACTGAACTATAAAAATGGTATATTTTTATTTAAATCCAATAAAAACTGTCATTTAGTGGCAAATACAGTGCGTACCTGCATTTTGACAATCCCAAAGGGGAAGAGGGAGACTGTGTAAGATTAACCAGTTTTACAGGACAAATTTTTATTCAGTGCAGTAGATTATGCGTATTTGTAGATCTAAGAATTAAGTACGAACTAATTTTATAAATATATAAGGTCACCTCGTTTTAAGTGATAATATTTTAACAGAGTATCTATCTATATCATAGAAATAGGACCTAAGCATTTTTTTTAAAAAAATCTGTCCCATTTTCATTTTAATTTTTCCTAACAAAAAAAATAATTATTAAAAAGAGCATCCTGTCTTGTCTACTCTCAGAGATCCCCACACGCGACATCGCCTTTCGTCTCTTTCATTTAATGCCTATCTCATTCATTCATGTAGCGCCGGTGCAATGACCGCGAGCGGGAGGGGGGCACCGCGGCGCGCCTATTTTTTAGACCCCCCCACATCAGTAGACTGCACACGATTACCTACCTTTATCAAAGTATCTCAGTGTACCTACAAACTAATTGTTACTGCAATCAGATCCCTAAACACCTGACTAAACACTAACAGCTGGTTAGGTACCTATTATGATAAATAAACTGAGACAGAAACTCAACAAAGCAGGTATGTGTTCATTCATCGTAGGCATAAAACACTAGGTATGATAAACTGGATGTAGCTACCTAATTATGTATTTTATTTAATAAATTCCTGCTGATAATAACAAAGCTAATGTGAGAGTAAACTTTTAACACCAACAAATGCAGTCATGTAAACAATAGCTCCGTGAATAAATTCGTTTAAAAATAGTAATATTCGTCTAAACTATGTGAAATAGTGTTAAATGTGCGTGAAAGTAACTGATTCATGACTACAAGTGTTATCTCTCAATAATATTAAGCATTTCTGTGATTTCAACCAAATTATAAAGTGACCAGTAACTTTCAAAAACTTTGTTGAAGAACAGTGCAAAGTGTATAAAACTAGTAAATATATACTATAAACTTTAATACTTATGCCGTGGTGAAAATACTTGATCATAAAAACGCTATGTGAAAGTGTTCAGACTTTGCGACAGTTTTTATATAATTCAAATTACGTTGATTGATTTTTCAAAACAGACGCCACGACCTATGCTTTGTAAACAACGACATCTATGAAAACTCATCAACACTACCATTCCATCCTCGTTTACATAACACAGTGCTGCTTTTATTGAATTCAAAACTAGTTACAATGTCAACGTATAGAGGGCGCGATTACGCACTTTTGAGCATGAGCTCTAAAACTAACCATAAAAGCTGTAAAAAATGCAAAAAGGAGATTAAAACTCGCCAGTACTTAACATGCTTGAAATGTAATAGTACGTTTGACATTGAATGTACTGAAGTCTCAATAAAAAGATATTATTTGATGACGAAAGAAAATAGATGCAATTGGAAATGCATGAATTGTTGCGGCCGTGATCTCGCGAGTCAAATAAACACTTCTACACCTACCGGTCCAGGAAAAAATGAAAACGTGCTGTGTAACATCCCTACTGACAACTCATTCTCGTCACTACCAATTGACGATCCAGATGCCAACTTACATAGTTCTAATAAACAAAAACTGAAAACACTATCGCAACATTCACTACTTGATCTATCAGCTTCCTTCAGAACTACGCACGAAGACAGTTCTCGATGCTTGCCAGACAATTCTAACGGAGAAAGCTTGTACATACAAGAGCTAAAAGAAGAGATAAAGAAACTTCAAACGGAACTTGATATTGCTACATGCGAGATAGACAATTTAAACTTAACTAATAGTGCCCTGCGTAAGAAATTACAAGAACGAGATCAAGAAATTCAAGACTTGCCGCGCAATAAGAACCCTACCGAAGACTGCACCAACGCAATAATCTTGCCATTGCTGACTACACCTATCAGACGGAAGTTAAAAAAACAACGTGCTGGAGAAAACGCCTACAGTACTAGTACTACTAAAACCGCATCTCCTTCATCTTGTCAACAACAGAGCCTCACCAGCATCAACAATGCTGCTCCAGGTGCCATCCCTCTTCAAGAACAGGAGACCCTAAAAAGAGCGCCGCAAGAAGAAGTCACTACTGATGCCACTACTTTGTCATCAGTGCCGTCAACAGAAAAGTCTATAAAGCACAAATTGTTAATTTTAGGCGATGAACAAGTACTTGGCTTGGCTAATAAAATACTAGAGCATAGAAAAAATAAATGGAATGACAAATACGAACCTTTTGCATTCATCAAGCCGAATACCTCTTCGTCGGAAACCCTGCAACAGTGTATCAGTAGTAAACAGGGTCTTACTAAAAATGATTATGTAGTAATATGTTCTGGTAGCCACGATACTAATCCAAGAAAAATGATCTCAAACCTTAGTATAGCGTTGCACGAATTACGGAATACAAATGTGTTTGTTTCGGCAATAAATAATAGTAGATTTTTGAATATTAAAAAGCTAAATACGGAACTGAAAATGCTTACCACGAACTTTTCAAACTGTTCTTTTATCGATATCAATGAAAGTCAAAATCAAAATCGATTCATAGATAATTTATGTTTAAAAATTAATGTTGCTATAGACTACCCTGTTTATGAGTCATGCTTCATAAAGGGCATGGGCAAAACTTATACCAAATCTTTACCCTTAAGGAACCCGACAGTAAAAAAATCTAATAACAATATTAAGGGCACGATTCCATACTATTTTAAAGTTTTACCGAAACCGCAAATTAAAGACTCTACTTTCCTTCCCACCATACAAACATCAAATAATTCAGATTCTTCAAATAACCAGTTTTTTCGTCCCTAAAAGTACTGATAATGGATTTACACTTTTTCACCAAAATTTTGCAGGTTTACTTAACAAGTCAGATAATCTTGAAATTATTCTTCAAGAGCTTAATGACAAAAATATGAATATAAGTGTATTATGTGCAACAGAACCTTTTCTAAAAACAGGGGACGAAAAAAATCTCAGGATCAAAGACTTTCAGTTAGCTGCTTTTTATTGCAGACCACATAAAAGGAGAGGTGGATCTTGCATATTAGTTAAAAAACACATTAACTATCAAACAATTAAAATTACTAATGAATATGCTACTTGCAAAAGCTTTGAGTGCTGTGGGATTGAAATCAAGAGTAGTAATTTAATTAGACACCTTCTTTTCCAAATTAGAAGCCTTGCTTCAGAGACTCATGAAATCGAAAATTAAGAAAAAGATAATAATTGCTGGGGATTTCAACATAAATACAATGAACTCTGATGTGCATTCTAAAAGATTAGTAAATATTCTGCAATCGTATGATATACATTTGCATATAAATGAACCTACGCGACTTAATAGATGTATAGACAACATTGCCAGTAATTTTAAAAATACTAAAGCTTATGTGCATGATCTAGGCATATCAGACCACAGAGCTCAAACAGTTAAATTTAAATTAAATCTAAAAAAATGTGTTTTGGAGTGGTTCGAATTAAGAAGAGATTTCAGCAAAGATAATGTTAACAAATTCTGCAATTGCATTAAAGCTTTATCATTTTCTGACATTTTAATAGATAATAACACTAATAGCGCATTTGATAAATTCCACTCTTTATTTGCCTTATTTTACAATTTATGCTTTCCAAAAATTGAAATTAAAATAAACAGAAAACCGAAAAAAACAAAATGGATCACTAAGGGGATCAAAAATAGCTGTAAGATAAAAAGACAATTATTCAAATCATATCAAACTGCCAACAAGAATGATAAAGCTTTATGTCATCACAAATACAAAATGTATTCCAAAACTTTAAAAAGGTGTGTACTTGGACTCCAAAAACAAGGAAATTTGAGGTTTGTTATGAATTCCAAAAATAAATCTAGTGCCGTTTGGAAAATTATAACTTCTCAAATATCTGATTCACCATCTTCTTCAGAATTTGACGAAGTTCACTATAATGGCTTGACGGTTGTTCAACCTACCGAAATAGCCAACACACTAAATAATCATTTCATAAAATCTACTAACATAACCCTTAAAAATAATATTATTAGTCCTAATACTCCTGCTCTGTTACTCGATCACTGTTACTCTAGTATGTTTCTTAACCCCACTAATCCTGCCGAAATTCGTAAAATAATTATTGGACTTAAAAATTGTCACTGTTGGATACGACGACATTTCGACTAAGATAATTAAATCAGTAGCAGAACCTTTAGCTGAAGTTCTAAGTCACATCATAAATTTATCTCTCAGTGAAGGAGTATTCCCAAAAGCATTAAAAATATCAATAGTCAAGCCTCTTTTTAAAACAGGTGACAAAAAAGATCCAAGTAACTATAGACCAATTGCTTTAATACCAGTTTTTGCAAAAATTTTCGAAAAAGTTGTACACACTCGCTTACAGAACTTTGTAAACAAAATGAATATTATTAAAAATGAGCAGAACGGATTTCGGCAAAATCATAATACTACTCTAGCCAATTATACACTAGTAAAAAATGTAATAGAAAGTCTTGACACTAAAATTCCCGTATTTGCATTATCTTTGGACATGAGTAAAGCCTTTGATTTTGTTAAACATAGCAGACTCATTGAAAAATTAAACTATTACGGTATTAGAGGGTCGGTTAGAGATTGGTTTGTCAGCTACTTAAGTAATCGGTCTCAATGTGTTGTAATTAATATATTAGAACGAAAAGGCAACAAAATAAAAAAAACTGAATATAGGTCAGAATGTAAATTAAATAAATATGGTGTGCCACAAGGCAGCATTTTAGGGCCAATTTTATTCATACTTTACATAAATGATCTTCCCAACATAACGAATCACAAATCGATACTTTTTGCTGATGACACTACATTTATTATAAAAGCCGAAAACAAAGTACATTTAGAAAAGGAATTAAACCTAACCTTAACAAATGCTATTACCTGGTTGGAAGAAAATAATTTGAAAATAAATATAGAAAAGACAAAATTAATTCAATTTCATACATACCAATCTCCCAAAATCGATATCAGTGTTGAATATGATGGACAAATTATTCAAACTGTAAATAGTATTAAATTCTTAGGCATTATCTTAGACGCAAACTGTTCCTGGAAGCCTCACATAGAACATGTTTGTAGCAAACTCAGTCGATTTGTGTTTGCTCTTCGCCGGCTGCGAGATACAGTATCAATCGATGTTGCGATACAAGCATATTATGCCTACGTTGTTTCTGTTTTACAGTATGGCCTTATCATATGGGGGAATTCGGCTGACATCAATATTGCATTCAAAATGCAAAAAAAGTGCATTCGTGCAGTCTATGGTGCTGACTCTACCGACTCTTGTAGGCCCCTTTTCAAATTCTCCAAAATCCTTACACTAACCGGTTTATATATTAAACAAATCTGTCTTTTTGTAAAAGAACATCCACAATTCTTCTTAACCAGACCAATTTTAAGCGATAGAACACTTCGAAAACGGCCCTCAAACCTTCTACAACTTCCATCTGGCAGATTATCTCTATTTAAAAACAACGCCTATGCTATGGCCATAAAGATCTTTAATGCTTTACCTGAAGACCTTAGGAAGCTCTCGGGAACCAAATTTAAAAATAAACTACACTCTTGGCTAGTAGAACGCACCTTCTACTCACTAAATGAATATTTTTCATATGAGTCCACTTAATAATTGTAGTAGAACATAAGTACTCAGTTAGCTTTACTTGACAGAAATTATTGTTATAATATATTTTTTTAATGCTGTATTTAATAAGATTTAATAATATGATGTAAGTAGTAGTGTAGTAATAATATTATGTGCAATACGTGTTATAGTATAAAACATAGATTAGAAAAAAAAAGTTAAGTTGAACTTTTAAATTTTTATTTATTTACTTACTCAATGTTTTTAATGTTAAACATTTGTACGCTACATCATAGCATATTTTGGAGCACCTTTCTTTACATTTTATAACATCTGATGTACTTGTACCCAAATATTTACAAATAAACGTTTTGATTTGATTTGATTTAAAAATAATACATACCTAAACTGTTAAAAATTAATGACCTGACTGCGTTCAATCTCACAAAATCTACGTTAAACAGATGTTTTTAGTTTTACCTACCTAATGAGTACCTAACTACTGATTCGCTTTGATTCAGTGGATATGCACTAAAAATTGCGTAAGTAAATAAAACACAGTTTCGTTTTAAGTTTTATTTATTTGGTACCGTAAAAAACATAACATCAGGCACACGCAACGCAACGCGATTACATCCTAGAATCAGCTAGAAACTTACCTAAATCTTTATTTGTTTTAACTTTCATTCATTGCACTTGCTCAGTTTTTGTACATGTGAATACAAATCTTATTTCACGATTATGTAAATTAAAACTAGGATTCTATTATTTATTTTTACATTGGTTTTGAAATAATAATACTCGTACATCTTTATTTATCGACCGCGATAACATTTAACATGAAAAAATAACGACATGAGAGATTTTTTACAGTCAAAACTCGTGCCTATTTTGCACAATAACTTCTTATTTTACGATTGCCGAAGCAAGCTTTAGCCAGCCAATGACCAATCTAGCTATCACGACACGAGCACTGGATTTATTACACTGGACATCATGGGATTCACTGAGGGGATTCACTGTTCATTCACACACGTATGCACTAAATCTATGCTGGAAATGAAGGCGAATAACTGCAGCATTGTGTTGTTGTTGTGCACGTTGTTCCTGCCGCGTAAACGTGTAATTGCGCAGTAGTCAACGGGAGGACTCGAGCTCGAGCTGCTCGACCTTCGGCGCGTAGTCCGCGCCCGCAGCAAATCTTAGACCCTCATGTGATAAAGGTGGAGGCCTGCGTTGTGCAGAAACCGCCATATCCAGCGTCTGCGGGCGGTGTTTGGTACTAGGTGCCGCGATGCCGGTGAAAACAATCCAGCACGTCGTTCTCGAAGTGCCACGTCGAGGCGCGGCGCGGCGGGAAGCTTCTTGATGCCGGTCGCCCGGCCCGGGCTCCGCACGACGCACGGCGCACGTCGGGACGCGCGCGCACACAACTCAATCGGCGAATTTTTTTGGCAGACTGACTCGCTCGCGCGCGCGTCGGTCGCGCGGGGGAGCGGCCGCGACACGTGTAGGCAACGCGGCGGCGATTGGCGGCGCGTTTGACATTGCCTACAAAGACCGAGAGCGCCGCGCCGCTCAGCAACACGCGACACGGGGTGTTTTATTTTAGTATTTTTTCTACATGTTTAGAGGTCATTTTCTCGAAAACTAGCGTATAAACATTTTTTTTTTACTTACAAAAAATGTTTCATTTATTTTTCTGAATCTGCCCTTAAAATATTATCACTTAAAACGAGGTGACCTTATATACATATACCTAATATGGTTGAAATTTAAGGAAGCTTATCGACAACATTTACTGCAATAATGCGGCCATAGTCACACAAGCGATAAGTATGCAAACAAAAACAATACGTTTCCAACCCTTTCCTTTATCTTTTTATCTACCTGGGATTGCCACGTGCGCAGTTATATCGCCGTTGGCTATAACTTGCCAGTTTTGAATGTTATGTTGCTGCGCGTAGTCTTTGATAAAACTATTTTTACAACTTCTCGACCGACGACGGATTTAAGGTAGTACTGTCAAACATTGAGTTACAAATCTTACAAAAATCGCGTAGAGTGCATTTATTGTTATGTGATACTTATAATACAAGAATGCTTGAGTATATATTAATATATCAAAGTGTTACACGTGCTCAAAATATATTGTAAGTTATACTCATTGAAATAAAACGGTTGTTCATATTACTACTCAACATTATCCGATTATGTTGAAACGAATAATATAATTTATGATTTTAAGTGATTAAGATGACTGACTGTATAGCATAAACGATATTACAAATCATATTGTAGGTCTAGGTATTCATACACAGCCAACTGATACTCAAAACAATGAGTATTCAACGTAAAATTAATAAATACCCAGCATTCTTAATAAACACCTGGGTAAATTAGGTAAAAATCAATTTTTACCTACCGGGTGGGAATAAATTGGATAAATATCCACTGGATTTCTACCCACCCGCCCATCGATAGGTTCTACTGACATTGTCAGACAGATCCAGCGTAGCCAAATCTCCCCGATCTTGATTTTCCCAATATTTTTTAATGTTCCGAATTCCCAATGTAAAATTTTTGTTACTCCTTGTTCTTTTAAATAAATTGATATTTTAGGATAGCCGATTGGCAAAAACGAAACCCTTATATATTTTCGTCAAGCCTGGAAAGTGGAATGGGAAAATGGGCGCTTGTGAGCACTGGCGACCGTGGTTGCCAAGTGGTACGCATCCTAGATCTGTCACTCACTATTAGTCAGTGGTTGGTTTCCATGGAAACAGAAAATAAAATGACAGTTGTGTACAAACAAACAAATCAAATTAGAATCGAACAAACAATTTTATTTCTATAAATCTCAAATACAAGTCTGTACTCTGTATCAAGGCTTTTAGTAAGAGTAACAATGGCAAATAAGTAAATGCTTATGTATTCTTTCTACTGATGAGAACTTGAATACCATGGCACGTGTACGCGATTTCGTTTTGCTGACTGCAGGTTGGTTAGATAGCTGAATTTATTTAGACTATTTTCTCATTTTTATATGTTTTTTCCCTAATTGACTTCTCTTGGCGACTTCTATCACAAACCCAAATGGCTAGAGAAGTAATAAAACCACAAACTTACTTTAGTTAGGAGGTTTTGACGAATATAATGTTCTAAGATTTCTAGATAAAATACTGCATCATTTGAAGTAACTTATGGCCCATTTACACGAGGCCAGTAGCACTGGCGCCAGCAAATTAGAAATCGTTCTATTCTATTGGACTGGCTTCATCCACTGGCTTGGGCCAGTCCAATGCACTGGCCTGGCTCTATTTTCACGAAGCCAATACTGGCCTGGCTTATTGGACTGGCTCTCTACTGTCCTCGTGTAAATGGACCATTAAGGTCACATAGGCAGTACTTGCGTACAGGATAGACATTGGTTTACCAAATGTTTGTTTCAGAACAATATTACTGCAGAACAAATCTGAATTTGAATTCAAAATCAGAAGAATCTCTCTCAGAATTTATTTATCATCCTCATTCCCTAATATTACAAGCATTAATTCAGGATAACACGATCCTTCTGTTTACAAAGGTAAAAAATGTATTGCTAATAGTAATATGTAAACAGCTATTTTTAATGAATGAGCTCATACTATTGTTTTTATTTCTACTTTCATGTAAATCATATGTATGTTTCTAGATTCAGTATGAGAGTCAAAAGTCCATTGTTTTTTATAAGCCTACTTCATTGGAACTTACTACTGAAGATGCAGTCAATAGTATAAATATTGTTACACTTTCAAATAATATAGCAGAATCATTGTACCAAATTTTGAAGCAAATTTACTCCCCACTTTTAGCAAATGTAAGTACTTTAATTGTTTTTGAGTCTTTAGCAGTTATAAGTGTTTCAAGTTTTTTTTGTGCAATATTTTGTATACTAAATTTCTATATATATTTTAGAACAATGATCTTATTTCAAACAAATTGCAAAAAAATCTGTCTGATTTAGAATCCAATTTGAGAATCATAACACAAGGGAAAGGAAGTGATAACACTGGTGGTAACTATTGTAATAAGTACAATATTAATAATTATATAATCACAAGACTTTGTAGATAACAAAATAATCTTTAATTTTTGCAGTAATATTTTCTGTAAATGATGAATTAGAATATTGGAGAACAGTAGCAATAGACAAAAGAGATGCTAGCAAGAAAGAGAAAGAAGGTGCAGCTGCGTTTTCTGATTTGTTTGAAGATATTTGTGAAGAACTGAGGTATTTATTTATTTATAACATGAACATTAACAGAATTACTATCACTGCATAACTAAACACTATGTTAAAACAAAGTACAAGCTGGACTGTGATCTATGAATAGTTCAGTAAAGTGCAGTCTTGCTTAACTTGCACATTATTTCAGAAAACATACTCTCAGTTAAAGATACTATTGTATCTCAATGGAAAGTGCTATTCTTTAAATATACATACATACTTGCCTTGCAAACACCCCTCCACCAATCCGCACTGAGCCCGCGTGGTGGAATATGGCTCATACTACCTCACATTTGAGGTAAGGCCTTTGCCCAGCAGTAGGATGCTTACAGGCTAACTTTACTTATTTTTTACATACTGTGATTTTCTTATAGTTCATCCAATCATTTTTAGGGTTCCGTAGCCGAATGGCAAAAAACGGAACCCTTATAGTTTCGTCAAGTCTGTCTGTCTGTCTGTCTGTCTGTCTGTCCGTCCGTATGTCACAGCCACTTTATTCTGAAACTATAAGCATCACATAGCTGAAACTTGGTAGGTAGGTGTATTTAGTTCACCGCTTTCCGATTCAGATACAAAAAATAAGAAAAAAAAATATTTAAGGGGGGCTCCCATACATGAAACTAAAACCTAAAATTTTTTTTTTACTCAAACCTATGCGTGTGGGGTGTCTATGGATAGGTCTTTTAAAATGATGTTG